>QNQO01001780.1:0-196475 GCA_003290165.1 Berberis thunbergii
CCTGAAGAAGCCACCATGTTCCAATTCTCCTCAAAGAAACCGGTATCCCCAGTGCCCAATATGCCAAAGCGAGTTGCTCAAAAGAAAATTTCTCCCAAGCATGATCTCTTTAAAAAACGGAGACGAACCACCTCTCACAGGTTGACTATTCAAACCAACGTCTTGTAACCAGTATTTATTCCTCATGAAAGTAGCCCATAAAGAGTTGGAAGTAAGTAGCCTCCATAGAGCCTTGACTCGAAAAGCCTTCATCACAACCATCAAGTCTCTAACTCCCAAACCGTCTTCCGCCAGTGGAAAACAAATTTTATCCCATGACACCCATTTTTTCTTAAGTCGGCCTTCACAATCCCCCCAAAAGAAGTCCACCAACAATCTATTAATCCGTGCTATGACAGTCCCTTGGTACAAACATGGTACTAAGAATATAAATCGAAATTGAGCTAAGAACATGCTTTATCAAGATTAGGCGACCTCCTGGAGATAATAATTTGGCCTTTCATCCTTGAATACGAACCTGAATCTTAGAGATTAAATCTTCAAAATATGAAAATTTAGCTCTCCCTTGGAAAACTGGCCCACCCAAATACTTCAATGGAGCAGTGTGAAATTGGAAAGCAGTGCCACTTTTTAAAGCTACAAGACGCTCCGCTGTGCTCTATTCAGCCAGAGTAAAATAACTTTTTCCTTCATTTATTTTCTGTCCCGAGGCCTTTCACTAACGACGCATGAACTCCATACATCCCATAACTGAGGATTTTCTGCCATTTAAAAAAATTAGAATATCGTCTGCATACAAAATGTGAGAAATAGGGTTGCAATTCCTTGGAGTATAGTAGTACCCAATTTTTGCCACTCTCAAAAGCTGATTGCAAACCCCTACTCAAAACTTCGGAAGCAATAATGAAAAGAAAGGGGATAAGGGATACCCTTGCCGAAGTCCCCTAGTGGATCTGAAAAAATCTTTGTATACTCTTTGAAGCAGAACCGAGAATCCACAAAAAGTAATACAGTTAGATATGATGTGGCATATTCTACCCGTAAAGCCAAATTTTCTAAGCACTTTAAGCAAAAAGTTCCATTCCAGCCTATCATATGCTTTCTCCATATCAATTTTCAGCACCACATTATCTCCAAAACATTCCTATTAATGTCTCTGATCATTTCCTGCGCCAGTCCAATATTTTTCCCAATGAACCTGCCCTTAACAAATGCCCCCTGCTCCTGAGAAATCAATATTGGCAAGATATCTACCAGCCTATTGCACAGAATTTTGCTAAAGATCTTATAAATCACATTGCACAAACTGATGGGGCGAAAATCAGGAAAAGAACCTGAATTAGTAATTTTGGGAATCAAAGCCAAGAAATTCGCCGAGAAAGACGCAGGCATTGCATCCCCTTCAAAAAACTATATAGCTGCCTCCCATATATCCATACTCAAAACCTCCTAGCAAAATTGAAAAAATTCAGCAGTGAATCCATTCGGTCCTGGCGCACTATTTTTGGGTATGTCAAAGACCGCATCCTTGACTTCCTGTAGGGAAGGACGTTGAGCCAGAATCTCACAATGACCAGGGTCCAACAATGTCGGGAGACAATTTAGCAAATCCTCATCTTCCCTAACCTCACCTTGGGAGGACAACAGATTCGAAAAGAACTGATTGGTTTCGTCAAGAATCTTACCAGGTTCCGAAATAGTTCTACCGCCCGGTAAAGTGATCTGATTAATAGCGTGTCTCTTTTGTTTGGATTTGGTGGAAGCAAAAAATACTTAGTGCAGACATCCCGCTCCTTGAATTCTTTTCACCATATTTTTGTATCCAGTAAAGCTCCTCCTGTTTGAGAGCCAATCTGTACTCTGCCTGACAACGGTGTAAATTGCAGCAAGCCTGAACATCCCAATTAGCATTGACATTTAGCCCATTAGTACTGTAATTCGCAAAACCCGCCAAAAGTATTGTTTCCCACTGCTACATTTCATCTTCTAATGCACGAATTCTGCTGAACACATTACCGAAGACCGTCCTATTCCACTGTATCAGAGCTCGACGTGTCATTTTAAGTTTGGCATCCACTCGATCAATAGGTCGCATAGTACCCATTTCTGTCAACCACGTGTCCTTGACCAAGTCCATAAACTCAGGATGTGTCATCCACATATTAAGGAATCGAAAAGGAACATAAACCGACTTTAGAATGAGTTGGCATGGAGGCCAACAACAGAGAGTGATCTGAGAAAGTTCTGCTAAGATGTTCCACTTTTGGACTACCAAAATCTGTCAACCAAGCTGAATTAGTAAAGATCCTATCCAGTCTGGCCCAAATTCGTTCACTACCCCGCCTGTTATTACACCAGGTGAGACGAGGACCCGAGAAGCCACAATCAATGAGACCACTGTTTTCAATACAGTCAGAGAAATGTGACATGCTTGCCATGGACGGCTCCACCCCCCCTACTTTCTCTCCAGAATGCAAATAAGTGTTAAAATCTCCTCCGACCATCCAAGGAAGGACATGGGTTGCAACAAAGTTTGTCATATTCAACCATAGGTCCTTTTTACCATCCACAGAACATTTAGCATAAACAAAAGAAATGAAAAATATTCTTGAATCAGAATCCTTTACCTGGCAATGAATGATCTGGTCCGACATATTCACCACCGAAAGAGCGAGGGAAGAATCCCAAAAAATTCAAATCTTTCCGCCAACCGTGTCATTCGAGGCAAAGCCACCCATTTGGATTTTGTTGCCAATCTCCATAGATATACTAGCAGGAATCATAGGCTCTGCAATCATAAGAATTCTGACTTTATGCTCCAACACCATATTTTTCAACCTCCGCCTCGTGGCCTGATTACCGACCCCACGAGCATTCCAAAACAAAAAGTTTTTCATCATCTTAAGCACGGTAAGAAGATTTACCCTTCTTAGTCTTGCGACGTTTGCCCGAGAGGGCCGCTGATTTGACTTTGTTCTGTTGATCCTTATCAGAGAGTGCCCCCACATTTAAATCCTTAATAGCCTGTGGTTCCAGTCCCAACTCCGATTCCGACGCAGCCTCGTCACTATCATCTTTAGCGGTAACCAATGTATTGGTGGAAATCGAATGTTTCTTACTTTGAGAAATACGGTTCTCCTCCACCAGCTGGACGAAGACATTACCCGTTGCCATGGATTGAGCGCACTTGGCCATAATTTCTGTCAACTGTGCCATCACTGTCGGCTTCGCTACGTCATTCCCCACTTCCTGAGATACCACGTCCCCTGGGTTCAACCATTAAGAGATTGGGGCCTAGGACTGGGCATTGTCTGCGGGCGAGGGCTGATAGGCCGTGAGCATGCTGAATTCTGATATGTCGTCTGATTATCATTGTAGACAGTTTCTTCAAGAGCTTCGTGGGGTGACGGAGATCAACATCTTCATCACTTCAATAGAGAATGAAGGAGATAATAGGCTAGTTTTCAGGCCCATTTCACAATTTCTTCCACATAGATTTGGCCCAGATTATTTGCTTGACAACTATGTTCCATTGATATTAGAGAAAAGGGATAATGGGTTGGTGTGTGATGATTGTAAAAGTGTAGATTTTGATAAGGAAGAATACTAATCCTTTAAGATGGTCTGTTTCGTCTAGACAGTTTATTGATTATTTAATCATGGGGATGACCTATCAAATACGTGCCAATTGTTCACTCTCTGTATAGGCCCATTGCCATTTTTTTTTATTATCAATCATGAATTTTTGCTATTAATAACACATTCTTTCTCGCTGCATTTAGGTTGATGAAGTTCCCATTTCCATAAATCTTTGTTTGAAGGACGTGATTTTCGATACCCACTGACATGTTTGAAGGAGCATGATTGTGTCTCTTTAGGTTGGTTTTCGATACCCTTCACCAGATGTTCTGACTTATAGTAGCGCGTCATGCAGTTATTTGTAAAGGAGGTGGAGCTTTCTAAGTCAGAATTCTAATCTGAACTCTCTGAGTGTCATTGCTTCCCTTCTTTCTTTTTCTTTTTATCCTTAAAAGTTCACAAGTAAATACTAGTTTGCGGCATGTGCAATTCAAGTGGATAGGAATCAAATTAGGCCTTATTCGTGAGATGTGGTTGTCTAAAGTGAAATTGGGAAGTGATGGAAGAATGGGTGAGGCAACAAAAATCCTCTTCACACTTCCTTCTTTCAAAAGCACCAAGTCAATTAATTATACGTACGTCGAATGGATCCCCCTTCCCTTTTACAGTGAACCCAGGTCAGTTAATTATGATTCTTCATACTTTGCACAAGGCCTTCTTTTAAACTAAGTTTTTTCTATAGAATGGGTTGTCTCTGGAATGCATCCTGGTCACTCACAAGAAACTTGCACTGTGGTTCGACAGGTCCGCTGAATATTACCAAGTGCTTGGCCAAATGGAAATATGAAACAAACTCCATACAGATTTTTTCTAGGCTGGAGATTTTGATACACCAGCTAGACCAATTTGGAAACCTCATTCCTGGTTTGTATGATTTTGATGCTCAAGCTGTTGAAAAGGAGACAAATTTGTCGATTCCTATAGCAGATCTGGTATTTGAAGAAGTGGCACCAGGAATTCAGTTGTTCTCTTTCAGCATGGTTGAACCAGGTGACTTCTGACCACAATTCTGGATATTGAGCGGAATCAGCGGATCTCCAGCATGCCGTCTGAATTCACCGTCTTTGTAGGTATATGTGAATTTATTCTTAATGAAACTATTCAAACTTTTTATTAGTTTTGTTTTCAGTTTCTGCTTTCTAGTGGTCCACTTGCAAGCATTTTGATGTTGCTATCTTCTATAAGAATTAGTCGTTTTGCATTTTTAAGTCTGAAAGTTTCTATTTGCAATCATTAAGGTTACGTAGCAAACTAGTCCTGATAACACGAAAAGGTAAAACACTCAACTCTAAGCGTTGGATAAACACTTTTTAATACAAGTTTTACTTTGGTGGTGGACTCGAAAACACTAATGATTGATTTTTTTGGGGATAAACTCAACACCAATAATGCCTAAAATAGAAAATAAAAGTGCGGTAGGTGCTCTTAAAACATAAATATGATGGGCTGGTGCATTTTTCAATCGTTTTACCATAGTTTGTTTTCAATAGCTAAGAGATTCCAACCAATCTCTTCCCGTATTATTGTACACATTTTTCAAATGTTTGTCACGAGTTTGAGAAATTGAACAGGAGAATCAGATGCTTGAATCAAGGTTTCAGAAATCTTGTAATGTTTATTCCCCTTTCTAATAGCATATCATGTAATTGTTTTATCCTTCAAGCTACAATTTGCTAGTCTTCGGAGACATTGGACAAAATTTTTTAGCATCGCCAATTTTTGAAGCCATATGGAAATGTAAAGTAGGTGTTTTTTATTCATCAGCTATTTTCCATTTCCATTAGGTTACAAACTTTTTTTTCCCGTAATACAATCCTAATGACTTGAGCTGCGATAAATGATACCCAACCAAAGGTACATTCATTCATGTGAAACGTGTTACTCTTTGCAAACAAACTCATTCTAGAGTCTAAAGAAAATATATATATATATGATCATGGTGGGATATTCTAGAGTCTTTGCACAAAGTGTTGAGTTTGAAATACAGAGCTGGTTAACTAAATATAATGGCCATGAAAAGAGTTGGAGATCATGTCATCAACATTGAATAACATGTTATCACATGGGGTCAATGAATTGAAATGATTAATACCTATATCGGAGTTTCCTTGCAAACTTCACTGAGTTTGGCTCCTTCTAGTTTTGTATACTTGAACAAAATGGGTGTACAATGCACCTTTGACGAAAGGAAAGGGTTGTGGGTCATTAGTTCTTGTTAAAAATGGGAAAGTGTTAAAGTGTGATAGGTGCTAAATGCTGTACTACATTCTTCAATCGTTTTACAGTGCCTGTAATTTGTTTTCAATCCTAAGTGATTCCAACCAATCTCTTCCATTTTTTTTTCTACGCATTTTTTAACCCTTCTTCTTGTCTTGCACTTGAGAAATTGAACAGACTGATCCGAAGCTTGAGATTAAGGTTTCATATCCTGTAATTCTAGTCCTTTAAGCTACAGCATTGTTATTAAACAATTTGCTAGTCTCTTCATGACATCGGAAAAGATTTTGGGCATCTGCAATTTTTGAAACCAACTGGAAATGTAAACTAGGTTTTTCATTCATCAGCTATTTTTGCACTTCCATTTAAGGTCACAACTTTTTTTAGATAATACAACCCTAATGGCTTGTTTTTTTTTTTTTTTTTTTTTTTTTTTTTCTTCTTTTCATCATAGGAACATAACCCTGATGGCTTGAGCTACGATAATTGATATCCAAACAAAGGTACATTCTCTGATGTGAAATAGGTTAGTCATCATGAAAATAGAACTTTTTACTAACAAACTCACTCAAGAGAGAGATATTCATCTGAGGCAGACCCGAGAAAGAACGGAAAATATGAACAGAGTTGAGATGATGAAGAATATACGAATAATTTTTCCATTAGAATAGATAAGTTGCCAATGGTAACATACTAGAAATAAGAGATCATCCAACCCACATTTCTATATGAAAATAAAATATAAAATAAATAATTCGACCAAAAATAAAACCTCTCTTGCTCTAGTGCGACAGTTTGTCCAACAAAATTCATTTTTTATTTCATTTTCTAGTTTTTCTCACTTTCTCCAATCCAAGCATCTTCTTCACCATATTAAGAGCTTTCTTCGCAACGCCTTTTTTCTTTTCCCAACTGGTTGAGGTTGAGAAGAGACCTTTTCTTCCATTTTGAGCTGTTCGCCGGAATGTCCCAAAGAGGACTCGTTTATTGCAAACCCATTTTTTGTTTTCCCAGCCAGTTGAGGTTGAGAAGTGGCATTTTCTTCTTCTATTTTAAGCTGTTCCACGGAATGATCCAGGTAACATCACAAGATGAAGAACACAACTCATAACCTCCAACTCTGACATGACCATCCACATAAGCCTTACAAGCTGACAGAATTGCATGGGCTCGCTCGTGAAAATGCAATGAAATAAGTTCCGCAAAATGCGGGTGGTGGCGCCGCGTATTCAAGATGTACATCATCGTCTTACAACTTAGCACAAAAACTTGTTGGTTATAAGATAAACATGCCTTTTCCCAGCGATCCAAAGCAGGTTTTTTTCTACCAGGCTCGTTATAGTAAGGCTTCTCATTGAGAATCAAAGGTTGAAGCTAGAGAGATTTGAAAGTACTCATCTGACAAATACCTCTAAGGATAAGGGCAAGAAAATAAAGAAAATAAAGCTGCTAAGGGTCCAGAGCAAAAGAAACCTAAGGAAAATCAAGAATGTTTCTTTTGTGGAAAGCTAGGACATGGAAAGAAAGAATGTAATAAGTATCATGCTTAGCGTGCCAAGAAAGGTACATTCTTTACTTTGGTCTGTTCTGAGGTTAATTTAGCTTCAGTATCTAAAAGCACTTGGTGGTTAGATTCTGGTGCTACCACTCACATAAGTGTTTCTATGCAGGGTTGTCTGAGCTACCGAAAGCCAAATTATATTAAAAGATATATCTTTGTGGGCGATGGAAAGTCGGTGGATGTTGAGGCAATAGGGCATTTTAGGTTATTGTTGAGAACTGGTTTTTATTTGGATTTGAAAGACATTTTTGTTGTACCGTCCTTTAGACGAAATTTGGATTTGAAAGACACTTTTGTTGTATTGTCCATCTGTTTTGACTACATTAGGCTACATTTATCTGTTGATGTGGATTTATCTGTTAGCTGGCGGATTATTTATCTATTAACTGGGGTCGTTGCGCTGCGCTATGCATACTCTGAAACAACGCATTTTGGAGCCCCAGTAGGTGGGTGGAAAATAATAATAATAATAAATAAAATTCAGGAAAATAAATAACGGACCTTATTAATGTACTTGATTTAAGGCCCATTATTTAATTTCCTGAATTTTATTTATTTATTTATTATAATTATTATTTTAATTTAACATGGTGGCTCAGATAGATTCTGCTGAGTGCAAATAGCCAAACAGATGGACCGGTTTTCTGAACTGGACCAGAGTGACCCATCTGACCCAACAGAATCTTACCCTGTCCCAGCAACCCATCAGACCCAGACTCAACAGTCATGATATTTTAAATACCCTAGCCCAATTAACCATATTAGATCACAATTCATTGGGTTATACTTTAAGATAGCAATACACATTAAATACATATGTGTGCCCACACATGATGGATTTTTCCAACATAATGGCCATGAAAAGACTAAGAAAATGACACAGAAAACTACACCTTCTCTTCCACCCAACACTCTCAATCTTTCCTATTCTTAACCTGCGCACCCCCGTCACCACCACCACCCCATTAGTACCATCAACAATAAGTGATTCGTAATGGGGTTTGGGATGAATCAATTGAAAATGGGTTCAGATTGGGGTTAAAGTTTTTCGGGGTTTTGGAAATTTTGGAAAGTTTTGATTTTTTTTTTCCAGGTTTTGGGGGGTGAAAGAGATGCTCGGGGATGCTAAGAGCTTTGATGAGAGTGTTTTTCTCTGTGTTGGAAGCCATTGGTGACCAATGCAGGTGATGGTGAAGGTGGTGGTGGTGGTGCAGGGAATGAAGGGAGAGATGGGTTGTTGTGGTATAGGGTGATTGGGAAGTATGCCTTTGGGGAATTCTCAATGGCTGTGATTCAAGCTAATCAAGTGTTGGAAATATAATTGCTGCAAATTAAAACAGGAATGAAGTTGCAGATTTTCTTGAGTTGAGTCGCAGATTAGGTCGCTTTTTAAGATGTTTCGCGGCTCTGTCCAAGGTTGTGCAAGGGAGAAGATTTGGTAATGAAGGAATATTTGCTATAAAAATATCGGATGAAATTTAGACTTCCTGAGCCTATGAACATGCCCATCATGACTGCAAATCCATCTATAATCACTCTACCTCTTCAACCATATGATTTTTTCGTTATAGTTGCCTCTGATGGGTTATGGGAACACTTGAGCAATGAAAAAGCTGTGGACATTGTCCACAATCATCCACAAGCAGTAAGATATATCTTCTTGTTGATCTTATTTTGACTATGTCAGAATGAGTTCAAGTTGAGCATATGTATTTTAGCAAAATTTGTCTTTTAAGATTTGAATTGTATTGAACTCGGATAAAACCTGATTGCGATCAAGGGTGAATGTATTTCTTTTTAACTCTTAAAGATACTATTTCAGTTTAACAAAAGTATTGATGCTTTCTTTGGGCTGAAGTGTTCATATTGATGCAGGGTAAGTGCGAAACGGCTCATTAAGGTGGCACTCCAGGAAGCAGCTAGAAAGAGAGAGATGCGGTACTCAGATCTTTGGAGGATTGACAAGAAGGTCAGACGCCATTTCCACGACGATATCAGTGTAATTGTTTTGTTCCTAAACCATGACCTTATCTCCAAAAGTTCGGTGCAATGCCCTATAGTTTCTGTTCGAAGTGCTCTCGAACACTGACTAGTTATCTGCTCTCTGCTTTGTGTTGTTCTCATCCAACTAATGCAAAACCATAATTTTGTAGTACCCCTAAGCTGTGATGATGCACTGTAAGAGAAGTTTCTTTAAACATATAATGTTCTAATTGTGGAGATTGGTTTGTTGAAAAGGAATCTGTAAAATATTTCAGCGAAATTGTAATTGTGATAGTTTTTGTTCTTTGCATAATATATATTGGAAAATGACTTTTAGGGTCTACTTTTTCACAAAATAGACAATTTAGATACTATAGTTGATATAATGGCTAATTTGTGCATAATTTTATACTTTTATGACTAACAAGAACTTTATTATTAACTCAATTAACCTATAAAGTTATATGACATATTTACCCTTCTAAACAAATAGAAAACTTAATTTTATAGTTTTATAACCAACAAGGACTACAAAAAAACCCTACATTAATTGTTATTGAACGACAATTGTAGTTACTCTTTGTTATTGACTAACATCGACTACAAAAAAAAATTACGTTAATTGTTATTGACCAGTTTTAGTTACTCTTTATTAGTTTTATTAACCAACAAGGGCTACCAAAAAAAACCTACGTTAATTGTTATTGAACGACAATTTTAACAAGGACTACAAAAAAAAAACATTAACATGTTCACTGACCTGAAAATAATGGACATCATATGATAAATCCTAATTTTATTCAGGTAAATGAACAGACTAATGTTTTTTTTTCTAGTCTTTGTTAAAATTGTCGTTTAATAACAATTAACGAAGGTTTTTTTTGTAATCCTTGTTGGTCAATAACAAAAGTAACTAAAATTGTCGTTCAATAACAATTTTATATTATAAATCCTAATTTTTCATATGATAAATCCTGATCTTTTTCACGTCAGTGAACATGCTAATGTTTTTTTCCCGTAGTCTTTGTTGATTAATAAAACTAACAAAGAGTAACTAAAATTGGTCAATAACAATTAACGTAGTTTTTTTTCCTGTAATCCTTGTTAGTCAACTACAAAGAGTAACTAAAATTGTCGTTCAATAACAATTAACGTAGGTTTTTTTTTATAGTCCTTGTTGGTCATAAAACTATAAAATTAGGTTTTCTATTTGTTTAGGAGGGTAAATATGTCATATAACCTTATGAGTTAACCTCGGTTAATAAAATAGTCTTTGTTAGTTATAAAAGTATAAATTATGCACAAATTAACCATTACATCAACTATGGTATCTAAATTATCTATTTTGTGAAAAAGTAAGCCCTAAAAATCATTTTCCGTTAATATATAAAGCATGTTTCCCATAGCATGATTGATCAGCTTAGTTCGATCGTGGAATGACCAAGATCTTAAACAAATTTTGCATATGCTATTTGAGAATAGAAACTGAAAGCAATCAGCTGTTAAGATACTGAGGGAGATCCTATCTGTTTGTATGGTTAGATCAAATCACACAGGATGTCATTGTTTCAGTATATACTTTGGTGGCTCTCTTGGAACTCTTGGTTTTCTTTCGGTTTAGCTAAGCTCAGTTTGACTTAGACTACTCCGACACTTGTATAACATGTTTGCCTCACCTTGCACTTTGTATGATGAAGACTGTATTTCATGGGCTGCCTGACACAATTTGGCCTGCGAGCTATTTTGTAGATAATTTTATTTCCAAACCATGAGAGGGCTCTTTATGTACTTCAGATGTTACTGAAAACATGTAAATACAAGCGACGTATGCATAACATTATTATCATGGCTTAAAATGAAAGAATATAACTAGAGCAAAGAAACCATCCGAATCACCAATCAATCTCAAATTCTACAAATGAAGAAAGTAACACCGAACACACATTCGTATCATACTGTCCTCTAAACCACTAACAAAGCAATACAAAGAAACAACTGAAATTAAAGAAAGTATAGATATCCACATTGGGTTCTCTTGAACCAAAACATCAATTTTGACTTTTGAGTTACCATTCTGTAATAATAGTATCATTCAAGAATTCAAACGCACATAAAGAATGACATCTTATTCTACTTCAACTAAACTGCAACATATCCAGTTCACTTCACATGTGTACAATACAACTGTGAGATAACAGTACCAAATCATGTGGGTTACCATCAGTTTAGTAATAGAAACTGATCTTGCATGAACTTTTGGTAAGTTTCTGAGTTCCAATAGCACACAAGCAACTCAAGTGAAGTGGTGGAATGTGAACAAATGAGAGAGATGAAACATCAGCAACCCCATCCGGTAAAAGTAAGTTATCATCCTGTGGTAGGAGAGTAACCGTCAACTTGATCCCAGGATTTGCATGAGGCCGACTGTTCAGATACTCCTCAAAATAGGTTTTTTTTTTTTTTTTCTCTTGATAATGTCAAATCCGTAACTTGAAAATAACAGAAATCAGCATATTGGAAGCAAGTGCTCGCTTAAGAATCAAATGACCAACTGCACTGACCATCCATTTCATCGTTGATGTGAACTGACCACCTGATTGCTGTTTCAGCTTTGTCAAGATACTCCTCTCATTATTATCATTCCCACTCCTGCCCAGGATTTCTTTTTCCTGCCATCAGAAAGCATTGATAAAAGTTGTATCAAGTACGTTTTCAGAATCATCCTTTAGTGGGACCGTCACAACCTACCCTTACCATTGATATTGTCCCCGTGAAACCACCCCTCGTGAAATATTCATCTTTATCATGGAGCGAAAACAGAGTCCAAAATTTCAACCAAACAAGCCTAAATGGCGCACCTTCTTCACGAACATAGTATCTTCTGTAATCACCTCTGCACACAATCCTGCAAAAACAACACACACAACTTTGCATAAAATTCTACATCATGGAAACCTCATTCAAGCATTCCCAGTTAAGACTCTTTTTCATCTTTTCAAGTGAAAATAGTTCAATTATAGCCTTGCAATTGATTAGACATAAACACAACAAAATTTTTGCTTTTCAAATCTTCAATGAGACAAGAGCGAAAGTTATGAAATCAATGTACGTGTGGCTCATGAGAGAAAAGAGTGATCAATGGTTATGAAATTTTGTTTGGTGACCTAAAATAAAAAGTTTTGTTGGAACCTACATCTAACATAGGAGAGAAACCACATTCAAGACTTTGATGTTACAAGAAAATAAGAAAAGAAAGGATGCAATAAAAGGAATTGGGTAAAACTATGTTAATTTAAGAATAAAGGCAGTAACTAAAGAAAGCTAATAATGAAATATATGGCATTCTGACCAAGGGAGGGAGTCTTTTGGCTCTTACCATGACGGGAATAGGGATTCACCACTCTCAAAAGGAGTATGATTCACTGAGATTAACATCCGGAACGTGGGCAATCATGTTGAAGTAGTCTTCTTCTCTCTGCCTGTCACTGGTTTTCCATCGTTCTACTATTTCTTTATCGCATTTCCAAATTTGAAGACTTTTAAGAGCAGTGAGGTGTTGCATCCATTGTGGCAACATTTTCCAATTCTTGGAGCATCAATTTTCAAATACTCAAGTGAGGTTAAAGTAGTACCAATCCAATCTGGCAAGTCAACAGGCGCACAAGGCTGGAATTTTAGATGTCTAAGTGTTGCAGCAGAGTGTTTTATGCCCTCTGGAAACCATGTCAACCCGGGCAATCCAAACAATTGAAGTTCTTCAAGGACACGAAGGTGCTCAAAATCCTCCATGGAGAATTCCATCGCAGGACAATGAAGGATTCTCAGAGTAACGAGAGAAGCAATCTCAAGCTCAGGCAAGCGCTTCAAAGCTCTACAATTGTTAATAACAAGGGTTTTGAGAGAGGAGAGATTTTTTAGTCCCCCCTCTCTCTCCTCTGCCAATGAAACCAAGTTGGGGCAAAAAGAAATCTCCAACTCTGTCAGTGTAACGAGACTAATCAGTTCAACAGGAACATCTTTCAGGTTGCGGCAATGGCAGATCTCCAACTTGTGGAGAGCAGTAAGGTTAGTTAGCGCGTCTGATGGAAAATACTCCAGCTCAGCAAACCGACTAATTTTAAGAGCAGAAAGGGAAGGGAGGTCTCGCAGTGAACCCAGAACCATTCCATTGCAACTGCTGCCATCAATCTTAACATCTTGGAGAGGGGACCATGCCAATGGGATTCCTCTTCTCAATCTTCGACAACCAATGACTATCACGCTTTTGAGGCAAGGGAATACTGCTGCTGCTGGTGTTGGTGTTGACGATGACGTTGACCATCCCTCCAAATCATCCAACCGCCACAACCCTAGCTCTTCCAAAGACGGGAATCCTCCTCCTCCTGCACTTGCATCATCCACCACCACCTCCTCTTCAATGAATTTCAGTGACTTCATCTCACGCAACTTCAAAACTTTAAGGGAAGGAAGTTTCCTCAGAGATCCAAGACGTTCACATGTACAACGAAAGAGAGAGATTTCCACCAAATTTGGGCCTGTCAACCAACTGGGAGAAAAGGTTACTCCTCCATACCCACTAACAGACAAAGTCCTTACATTTGAGTGAGGTTGGAGGCCTTCTATCACATTTTGATGATGATGCTGCTGCTGTCCTGAATCTAACATGTATGAGCCCGGTCCCAAGGCCCAACGTAGGTCCAATGAATGCAGATTTTTCAAGCTCATCAAATTTGCCTCTTTAGCCTCCATTGAAGTGTCCACGACTCCAAGCCTTCTTATTGTTAATTTTTCTCTGAGGTTATTCAGCAATTGCAACTCACCAATTCTACTCCCCTCGCACACAATAAAGTCACTTAATCTTCGAAGACAAGTTAATTGCACAATTCCAATTGGCATCTCAGTTAACATATCACATTCTTCTATATCTAGGAGTCTGAGGTTGCTCATGTTTCTCAAATTTTTCGGCAATGACTCAAGGTTTAAACACCCTCTAAGCTTCAATGTTTGCATATTTCTAAGCGAACAAATAGACTCTGGCAGTGATGTAAAAAAATTCCAAGAAAGGTCGAGATACCTGAGATGTATCATTTCACCAATGCAATCTGGTACCACTTTAATATCACAGGAATACAAATCCAATGCTCGTAAGAGAATAAAATTTGAGAAAACAAACTTCAGAGTCAGACGCTCTCCATTCAACATAATTAGAGAGCGTAAGCATGGCAAGGATCCGTGCACTGACTTAAGCTTAGAAGTTGATGATACTTTCCCATAAGAAGGCAATAGGGACAAATGGTGAGTTCTTTCTGTAATATTTAGTGCACTTCCAACATCCTCAACAAAATATTCATCCCCTGAGATATTTCTTGCAAGATCATGCACTAGATCGTGCATCTTGCATATTATGTCGCCATCTTCATCCTTCTCTATGTCTTGAAAGAAGGATCTCTGTAGCAACGCAGTGAAATTCTCATTCCCGACATCCTCGGACTCCATTTTTGCTCGGGATTGCACCAAACCGTTCGCCATCCACAATTGAATCAATGTTTCTTTTTCAATTCTAAAATCCTTCGGGAAAATCGAGCAATAAACAAAGCATTGTTTCAATGTTGATGGCAGGTGGTAATAACTTAATCTCAGTGCTGGCAGTATGCCTTTCCCGCTACTTTGAGGGAGCTCCCAAAGTGCACTGTCTTTGACTTCATTCCATTCACTTTCCTCATTTTTGAAGCCGAGCATGCCTCCCAGAGCTTTTGCAGCCAAGGGCAAACCTCCACACTTCTTCACAATCGCCTTGCCGATCTTCACCAACGCATCCCTCTCTTCATTTCCCGAACCAAATGCATATTGCTTGAATAAAGCCCAACAATCTTTTCTTGATAAACCGTTTAGGCAGTAAGGAGGAAGTTTGCTCGTGATGGATGCTACTGTGAGCAAGCGAGTAGTAACAATAATTGAACTACCTTGTGCTCCGCCTTCAAGAAATCTCATAATTTTCTTCCATTCTTCCTGGCTTTCTTCCCATATATCATCTAGCACAAGCAAAAATCTCTTTCCATGTACCTCCTTTCGAAGGTGCTGTTGGAGGAGTTCCAAGTCTTCATCATTACATTCACTTCCTGAAATAGAGGCTATGATGGCTTTCATAAGACGTTTGATATCAAAATCATCTGATACACAAACCCATGCTCTATCTTTGAAATGATTTTCCACCCGCTTATCGTTGTAAATTAACTGAGCAAGAGTTGTTTTGCCAAGCCCCCCCATACCCAGAATGGGAAAAACAGAGATATTGTCTTTGCCGCCGCTACTGCTGCTCGCATTGTTAAGCACTGCCCTTTGAATCGCTTTTGGGTGCTTACTTCTTGGGTTATGAAATTGGTCCAAAGACAAGTAAGCTGGGCCAAGCAATTGCTTCACCAACTTTTCTCTGTCTCCATCTCTCCCATAAATTTGGGGTTCAGTCGAGAGAGAAATAGTTACACGTTCCGCAGATACTACCACTCTCTTTCCCTTTCGCTTTTGCAAACCAAGCCCCGAGCATTCTTCAACAGAGCCCTGAAACTTGACAATGAGCTTTTGGAGTTTCTCATAAAGTTGTGGTTCAGTGACCTTCTTGTTGGTGCTGCTGCTGCTGCTCGCTTCCTCGGTGGCTGGTTGTTGTAGGCCTCCATAATATTCACACTCGTCGAAAACATCATCAGCCTCGTACGATGCATCATTTAGTTCCTCCAACCATAATCGAACCGCTGCTTCGTCCAACTGTCTCTCCTCTGCATCATCGAGAACATCATTGATTCTACAGAAGCTTTTATTAAGTTTCTTCAACTGATCTTTCACCATACCCACTAACGGATGAAGTCTCTTCCGATCGTTGTCGATTAAAGAGTTGAGCTTTCCAAACACAACTCCAAAGAAGGGACATACCACTCGACCTGCTTCCATGATCTCTCTCTCACACAACTGGTTCTCCTCTTCAAACTAATAGCTAACAGAGAATAAGTTTTGTATGATGCTTGTATTGTTCTCCTTTTCAATTGCTAACAGAGAAGAGTCAATTAATTATTGGTATTGAATTGGTCTCTCAATTAATGGTTGTTCGACACAGAGAAAGGGTAGGTAAGACTTGGAAGAGACAACGACAACTCAGAGGGCAAATGGGAATCAAATGTAGTAATCAAGAAATTAATTAAGATACACCTGCCAGTGACGGAGCCAGGATTTTTGTTGAGGGGGGCGGAGTGATGTCATAATTAATTAAATATGATAAATATAATATAAAATTAGTTACTTTAACATAATATATATATATTTATAACTTGAACAAGACATAAATGACTATACAAAACTTCATCTAATCTAATAAAAAAATTTCATTCAAAAAAAAAGGATGAAGACCACTTTGGATATACAAAAATAGAGTTCTATATATTTATATATTCTAAAACTTTAAATGAATAAACTAAAACCATATTTCCATGTAATAAATCACACATATTTCCAAAATAACAAATCAATATACCTCTATTAATGAAGCACCACAATAGAAGTATCGCCACCAATAATAAAACGCGCAAAATTGAAGATTTTCAAAGCTGCAATTGACACACAAGCAGTTCAATCAATTATTATAATAATGCTTCTTGGCGAAAACACTAATGTTAAAACATGTCTTTCAATAAGAAATTAAACAACTAGGTAGGATGGGGTATAATTGAGCTAGTCTTTTTAAACATGTCTTTTTAGTCTTTATAATTGAGCTAGAAATTAAACATGTCTTTTTAAGCTAGTGAAATATTGGGTTTTTTTTTCCTTGTTATAATTGAGCAACAATTTAGTATGTCAGCAAACTCAAGTATCCACTAACTTACTGAGATCAAGTTTCCTAGGCAATAATACATTAGTCATGATGGACTTCAGGATCGTCAAACAGATATTGATGGGCATAAAACAGCATACTGAATAATATCCTCTTCTAATTGTGAAACCATTCATAAAGAAGAACACAAGGTTGAAGTAACATGAAATTATTTGCAAACCAGACACATGATTGTTTGGCCTTTAAAGACATCAACAAGTCTGATGCAGTGAAAACACTTTGAAATCCGAGGATTCTATTAAATATCTGCCTCTCTATACTACTCGCTTCAACATCCGCTGATAAATGGTGATGACTGCTGCTTAGAAAACCACAATCACTGGTCCAAGTTAGAAATGTTTTGATTTTTCCATTTTGGTGACTTGAAACATCCAGTTGTTGATTGTCCAAAGAAGAAGCGTATTACTTTTCTTGCATATTCAAATCCTGTTTTTGATCCTCCCAGTCCAGGGGAAGTGATGTAGGACATCAAGGACACTCAGCCAACACATGTTATTGAGTGAATCTTTTATTTGTATATTGGTAAGATATTATATTCATTTTCTTCTATGCTCATGGTTTGCTTTTTTTGCAAGTTATTAGGATCACAAATAACGCATTTGGGCAATGTTTTAGGTGGTTGATTATTTTTTTGTTTTAGATTTACGAAACTTTGTTCCTAAGGTTTTTGGTTTGAACATTAGGACAATAAGAGATTGTTTAATTAATTTTGTAGTTTACTTGTAGTTTCCACCAACTACTCACATCATCCTTTTTTTTTTCAATTAACAAAGGCATTGTTACCCACATTTATGTACAATGTTTCATCACCAAAATCATTCGCCTTGGCTAAACTAGATGATCTAAAAACATCAAAGGAAAGGACTATAGCTATTTCCTTATCATCTATCCATCCCCAGTGATACTTTAAACTGATCCTCTGACTACAATTAAACAATGTAAAGCAAACAAACAACATCAACAAAGTTTAATCTTGGAAAACCCTATATACATAGTTAACCCTGGCTAGAAAATGAACAAAATACAGATTCATTGTGCCATTGTGGTATGTTAAAACAGATCTATAATCTATTGTGGGTATAAAATTACCATCCAATCTATCGAGAGGCTGCAACCTGCAACTGTTCTTGGGTTTCAGAGTTTTGAACACGAAGATGAAGAAGGTGAAGAGCTTTTGAGCAAGGACTAAGGAGTCTGTAAGTTGTAACTGTTCGGTTCCAGAGTTTTAAAGTGAATACTGAAGACAGACAGGACATCCTGCAGCAGACTTTTAGAGGGAAAAATTAAAAAGAAAATCTATTGGGGATTTGGGGTATGCATAAAAAAAAAATTTCTCTCAAAAGTCAGTGGGGGCAGGTGCCCCCACGTGGCTCCGTGCCTGGTTCAAACCAATTAACGTAAGTCCTCCTTGCACAATGTAATTTTCCGGCAGGGAAATTAATTTTCTTTCCAAACAAAATCAACTTTTTTGGTGCTTGCAAAATAAAAAAAAGTTTCAGAGTGAAACTTACAAAAGTTTGATTCAATCATCAAGAAAACACGAAAACGACTTACTTGAAAGAATTCAAGTTGGTCGAGCTGACCCTTCTTAGCCAATATCAATTAAAGAATGATGAAATTGTCAATGGAGTATAACAGTTACTTAAGTTATATGCAGAACAAGGAAAGCAAAAGTCCAGTTTGTGTGAGTTTCAGAGTCCTATTGGAAAAAAGAAATTGGTATTCTTTTCAAATTGAAATAGAAAACATTAAAAATAAGAAATATAATAGGAAAAAATAGTTTCAGTCAATAGACAGTGGTCAATAGGTGCGATAGGCCAGTTGGCGGATGAAATCACTTATCTAGGGTTCGAATTCTACTGACGGCATCTACACTACACTCGACAAAGTTTGCTATTATTCGGCATGTAATTATAAATCATACCTTAAATTGAACTCCGAAGCTGATTTTGAAAACATCAGAAAATAGACTTCTATTGGCAAAAGAAGTTGGACGCTTTAAAATTAAAATAGAAAACACTAAAATTTTCTGAATTAAAATTGTAAAATTCAATCTGGTTCAACTGTTGTTTTCTTCTAGGAATATGAAGAATTAAAGACCTTCATTGAAGAAGAAAAAAAAAACTCCATTCCAACCTAAATCATCTGTAAACACCATTAAAAAGGGAGTATAAAGTTTACAAGTGTTACACACAGAAGAATATACTTTCCCTAATTTGATAGTTAAAATATGAAGATGAAGATCATTTTTTCTCTCCTATTTTTATTTGTTCTTCTCACAATTCACATACAACTCTGATGACGAGTTATATAAATATACTAAGACATAAAAGTTTAAAACTTTTCAAAACATAATCACCTCCAACAACAATTAAAGAACAATACATGAATATCAAAATGTTAAGTATTAGAATCTAACCCATGCACTCTTGGTGCTTTAAGTTCTATACGATCTGTTAAATTATTATATTTTGGTAAATCTCATCAATCTTATATCTCCAACCTCAAAACACCATCCTGATTTGTAATATAGACATGATCACCCTTAAGTTTTCATCCTTCATACTTACATGCATAATCACCACCATCAACAATTGCAGAAAAAATACATAAATATCAAAATACTGGATATGAGAATCGAACATATGCACTCTTGGTTCAACAGAGAATCAATCATCTTTCATAACTTTTTCTTACAATCCAAACATCGTCTTCACCAAATTAAGAGCTTTCTTTGCAAATCCATCTTTTCTTTTGCCAACCAGTTGAGGTTGAGAAAAAGACTCATTCTTCCTAAATGACTTTCGCAGATGTTCCTGTAGTCACTACAAAAAAAAAGCTTTAATAGCTACGGAAACTAGCGACGGTTTTTTGATACCATCGCTAATTATACGCTTAGCGACGGCAAATAACCGTCGCTAATGCTTTTGACACTATTTCAACCCAAAATTATAAAAATTCGTTGCAAAATATTTAGCGACGGCTTAAAACTGTCGCTAATTCTTGTATTAGCTACGGTAACTTAGCCGTCGCTAAGATTTACAAATAAAAATAATTAGCTACGGTATGCTACCGCGTAGCTAATGGATTTAAAAATATATATATGTATATAAACATTTAGCGACGGCAAAAAAGCCGTCGCTAGGTTTTATAAATAAAAAATTAAACACTAAAGAATTTAGCTACGGCAATTTACCGTGGCTAATTGGTTTTGAGATTTTTTTTATTAGCCACGACAAAAAATCGTGGCTATTTGGTTTTTTTTTTTTTTTTTTTTAAATTAAACACTAAAGAATTTAGCTACGGCAATTTACCGTGGCTAATTGGTTTTGAAATTTTTTTATTAGCCACGGAAAAAAACTGTGGCTAATTAGTTTTAAAAAAAAATTTAAACACTAAAGAATTTAGCTACGGGAATTTACCGTCGCTAATTGTTTAAAAAAAAAATCACCGATCCGCGTGAAACCTCATCTCAACCGTCAATAACACCCAAAAAATTAGCTCAATCCAACGCACTAAACCAAACCACGTCACCGATCCTCGTGAAACTAACACAACCAATCCCCTTCAATTACCTTTCTCTATATAAATTTCAATTTTTTCTACAAACCAACTTAAACAAAAAATTTCTCTCAACAAATAATTTTCTCTCAACCTCCAGAGAAGAAACCCACAGAGGAGAAGTCCACCGCTTCCTCGACACCAATCCCGGCCGCCTCCCTCGACACCGATCCCGGCTGCCTCTCTCTCCCCTCCCTTCCTCCGCCACCTCTCTCTCGGAGATCTGAGATCTGAAATCTCAGATCTCGGAGATATTCTATAGATCGAAAAAAAAAATTTGTGGTTTTTTGTCATTTTTCTATGGATTCTTTGTAATTTTTGTGTGATATTCTAGAGACTGTGTAATTTTTGTTATAATTTTAATCAATTAAGTTTAGTTCTGGTAGTTGATATTAATTTTCAGAATGGACAATCATTAATAGCTAATTTCATTAAAAAAATGAATTATAATTTGTAATTTATAATTTGTAAATTTCATTTGTCAATATGATTTGCAACAAAGTTGTCCCTAAATAACCACGACAAATACCGTGGTTGTTTTGTCAATTAGATTTGCAATTTAGCGACGGCAAAAAAGCGTCGCTAAATAGCGACGGCAAAACAACGGAAAAAATCGTCGCTATTTAGCAAAAACTGTCACCTGAATAGCCACGGCAAAAAAACGGTCGCTAAATAGCGACGGCAAAAAACCGTCGCTATTTAGCAAAAACAGTCACTAAGTAGCCACGGCAAAAAAACGGTCGCTAAATAGCGACGGCAAAAAATCGTCGCTATTTTACAATTAGCGACAGTCTTAGTCGAAATATTCAGCAGCTTTAGCGACAACATTTTTTGAGTTAGCCACGGTTTTTTGCCGTGGCTAATTAGCGACGGGATAGTTTACCGTTGTTGATTCAAATAGCGACGGTTGTTGTGCCGTGGCTAATTCATTGTAGCGACGATTTTTTGCCAATTAGCAACGGTTTTTAGCCGTTGCTGAATCGTCTTTTTTTTGTAGTGAGTTTACTCCATTCTTCCAAACTTTCTTTTCGACTTTTTTACCACCAAAATTCTCTCGGCCTTCAGTCAGCATTGCAAAATTATGATTTCCCACATCGCGTACCACACTATCAAACTGTTTGAATATATATTTCGGCGCCTTTGGGTAGCACTCTTCAATCTCCCCACGTTGCATTCTTGAATACCTTAACAATCCAAACCAATAGACTAAGCCTTGTTGCACAAAGTAGTGAGTTTTGTTGCACAGAAAACAAAGAAAAATATCAATGTTTTTGGAATAATTGGTTGCAAATTTGAGCTGAAAATTGTGTCGTTTCATGCAGCAACACAAAATATAATAAGTGAAAATAAAATAATTAAAAATTTTAAGGAAAAAAAAAATCTAAAATTGACCTAAACGATCTAACAATCAACCATCATCAAGAAAAGGTTACTTACTTGAAAGAATTCGAGTTGCACAAGCTGAATAATTGATGGTACGAGCTGATCGTCTTCACTAATACTTAGAACTTATAAACACAGTAAGGGAAAACAAGATTCAAGTTTGCGCAACTTCTAAATTTTGAAATTGGAAACATTAAAAATTAGAATTATAAATGTTTAAAGTAAATTTGTCAATAAACACTGGCAGTAACTTAATTTATAAAATTGATTTAAACTATTTTTACTACAAACTTTTAATTTTAAGATAATTATGGTGTTTGCTCACAAGCAAAATTTTCAAAACTAGCACCAAATAGAACTACACTTGGATGGAGATTGTTATTATTCAATTGGAGTTTGAAGTTGATTTTGAAATCATCCGAAAAGTAGAGTTCTATAAGAAGTTGGACACCTTCAAATTAAAATAGAAAACACCAAGTATTTCTGAATTGAAACTGAAAACATTAAAAAATAATAATAATAATAATAATAATAATAATAATAATAATAATAATATTTAGAATATTGCAAAATTTAATTTGGGCCAGCTGAATTTCTTCTATGTACAGTTTGCATTGTATTTGATTGAAACCTTCATAGCCAGCAATTGATTTTGGTGACGAAGTCGAAGGATCAAGTATTCTAACTGAAACTCCCATTTTTTTTCAAGTAAGTGAATCAATTTTCTTTTATAGTTTTTTCTTTTGTTAGATTCTGAAAAGAGTATTAGATTTTATTATGTTGTTTTCCTCTCTGGCAAAAGAGAAAAACATACTATCTTGTTCTCAAACTAGGTCCACGATAGATTGCACGGGGTTACCTTTTGCAAAAAAGAATAACCAAACGTAAACACAACATGTAAATATATTTTTTTTAATTCTTTAACCCCTCCCACCCCAAATGCTGGCAAGGTTAGAACCCTAGACTTATGAGAAATAAAAAAAATTAGTGCCATGACAACACCTACGAATCAAAGATCAAAGATGCATTTTCTTCTTGTCAAAGGTGTACCAATTGAGTTTTGAGTCGTGATGGATGATATCACACGTTGCGAGTTCAAACCCAACTTGCGGAGGATTAAGGGTAAAGAAAAAAATATCCACCTTCTTCGTATGTTAACCCTACTTTTTATTCATTGTATTATTGATTGATTTCATCATATAGAAACCAACGGCCCAAGAATATCTCAAAATTTGTTTCTATATGTGGAGATTGAGTGGAAGTAATGGCTGTGGGGGCAGTTTCATATTCTTTGTTTGTTTGAGCTCAAAAAACCTCATTTTCATGCCATGGATGCCCCACCATTAGAGAGACTTTTGAAAATGGACACTCTAATGGCAACCACCACCACCACTTTAACTTTTCATGTGATCACTTTATTTTTATTTATTTTTTGTCAAACACGAAGATGTTTATTAATGAAAAGAAATAAAACAAAATACAAAGAAAAACATTCCTATATCAAGGAATGCCAAGACACTATAAAAGTGTCAAAACCCAAATTCCTAAACAAATTACATGTCGTATCCATCCTCCACAGCAATTCTCTAATCTCGATAAATATAGAGTGTTCTGATCTGTTGAGTCCTTCAAATACCCTTTTATTTCTTTCTTTCCACTCACACCACATGAGAACGTAAGGGACCCTACGCCATAACCACTCCCCCGACGGGAAGGATTAGCTTGAGACCACCAACTTAGCCAATCTAAAATTGAGCCTTCAAACATCAAACTCAAACCAAATTCCGCCAAGAAACTGCTCCAAATGGATTTGGAGAAACTGCAGTGAAACATCAAATGATCCAGTGTATCGTTAAATTCATTGCAAAGCACACAAAGACTCCCTTTATTTGAATGTGCATTGTGCATTGTGCATTGTGCATTGTGTGTGACATTGTGTGTGCAATGTGATCACTTTATTTGAATGTGCATTGTGTGTGACATCCAACTTTGTAACCCTTTGTTCAAGTTTACCATAATAGAATGAGATGAAACTCACAAGCAACGGCTAAAAATCGTTGCTAATTATCAAAAAATTGTAGCTAAAATGAATTAGTAACGACTCAGCAACCATTGCAATACCGTAGCTATTTTAATCAGCAACGGTAAACTATCTCGTAGCTAATTCGCAACAGCTAAAAATCGTCACTAACTCGAAAAATTTCGTCACTAAATCTGTTTAAAATTTCGGGTAAGGCTGTCGCAAATTGAAAAATAGCGACGGCATGGAAGCCGTGGCTATTTAGCGACGGCATGAAAGCCGCCACTAAGTTGCAAATCCAATTGACAAAACAGCCACGGTATTTGCCGTGACTATTTAGGAACAGCTTTGAAGCCGTCACTAAGTTACAAATCTCCGAGATCTCTTAATTAGCTCTGAATGATTTTTTTAATTGAAACTTAATTAGCCCTGAATGATTTTTAATTGCAAATCTCTGAGATCTCTTAGTTAGCTCTGAATGATTTTTTTAATTGAAACTTAATTAGCTCTTAATGATTTTTTATAATGAACTAAACTTAATTGAAACTACCATAACAAAAAATTACACAGAATCTCTAGAATATCATACAAAAATTACAAAGAATCCATACAAAAATTACAAAAAACTAAAAAAAAAAAAATTCGATCTATAGAATATCGGAGATCAGATCCGAGATCTGAGATTTCAAATCTCTGAGATCTCAAATCTGATAGCTAGGGAAATGCGGGGAAGGGAGGAGAGAGGGAGGTGGTCGGGATGAGTGTCGAGGGAGGCGGCCACTGTAGATCTGCAGACTTATTCTCTGCTTTGGGTGCCATTGGTAGTGAAGGGTAGTTGAAGGGGATTGGTTTGGTTGAGAGAAAATTTATATAGAGAGAGGTACTTGAAGGGGATTGGTTGAGTTGGTTTCACGCGGATCGGTGATGTGGTTTGGTTTAGTGCGTTGGATTGAAGTAAAGTTTTTTTGTGTTATTGACGGTTGAGATGAGGTTTCACGCGGATCGGTGACGTAGTTTATTTTTTAAAAATTAATTAGCGACGGTTTTGTGCCGTAGCTAAATGTTTTTGTGTATAATTTTTTTTCAAAAAATCAATTAGAGACGGTTTTGTGCCGTCGCTAATAAAAAATCTTTGTAAAACTTGGCGACAGTTTTTTGCCGTAGCTAAATTTTTTTGTGTATAATTTTTTTTTCAAAAAATCAATTAGCGACGGTTTTGTGCTATCGCTAATAAAAAATCTTTATAAAACTTAGCGACGGTTTTTCGCCGTAGCTAAATCTTTTTGTGTATAATTTTTTTTTTCAAAAATTCAATTAGGGACGGTTGTTTGCCGTAGCTAATAAAAAATCTTTGTAAAACTTAGCGACGGTTGTTTGCTGTAGCTAAATGTTTTTGTGTATAATTAAAAAAATAAAAAACAATTAGCGACGGTTTTGTGCCGTTGCAAAATAATTAGCAACGGTTTTTTATGATTATGGGTTGAGAAAGCTATCAAAAGCATTAGTGACGGTGTTTTGCAGTCACAAATCGTTTAATTAGCGATGATGGTATCAAAATATTATCGCTCGTATCTATAGCTATTGAAGCTTTTTTTTGTACTGTCAATGAGCCTTGCAAGGAAACCTCCATATAGGTATGATGATTGATGACCATTCAATGTACATGTATCATTCATTAACCCCATTTGATTGAATTACATTTCATTGGAAGTCGATGTCATGATCATGAGTCTTTTCGTGGTTATTTGATGATCATGAACCAAAGACTTACTTCATCTTTTTAGGTTTTGGATTAGCAAGGAACTCAAGAATGCAAGGAGGGGAGATTGAAGAGTGTGAGAAGAGTGCGGAGATGAATTCATTCAAACAGTTTGAAGTGTTGAAGATGTGGGAGATCATATATTTTCGCAGGTGAAAGAGGATGAGGCATTTGGTGATAAAGTTTCGAAAAGAATTATGAAAGACTGGAAGCTCCTAGTAGAGAATAATAATCTGCCCGAAACAATCTACGTTCGGGCTTATGAAAAGAGAATTGATCTACTAAGAGCTTGTATCTTGGAGCTGCAGGGACTCCTTATCACGACGGTCTATTCCTCTTTGACATAAAATTTCCAGCAAACTATCCAGCCAAGCCACCCCAAGTGCACTACAAGTCTTATGGCCTTCGGCTTAATCTGAATTTGTATGCAAATGGAACTGTTTGTTTGAGTCTTTTGAACACTTGGACAGGAACTAGAGAGGAGCAATGGAGCACGAAGAAGTCTACAATTCTACAAGTACTAGTTTCGATTCAGGCTTTGGTTCTCCATGAGGAGCCTTTCTATAACGAACCGATCAGTAGAATACTGCCTGATTGGCGATATTTTCAGAAGAAAGCTTTATCGTACAACGAAGGTGCATTCATGTTAAGTTGTTTGACAATGACATACACATTGAATAGGCCACCAATGCATTTTAAGGAACTTGTTTCGTCACATTTTCTCGACCGTGCTCATGCAATTCTAACAGCTTGCATTGCTTATACCAGTGGTGGTATTAGAGTTGGAGGTCCACTCATAGACAATGGCTCATCATCTTCTTCTTCTTTTTCCAAGATCGATGTATCTAAAAACTTCCAGAAAACATTGGGTGAAATCTCCAGGACCTCATATCCACAGGTGACTATTTCACTTGGTCCAACAGGAATACAGACAGTAGGAGAATTCTATTTAAGCTTGATAGATGGCTAGATAGAATTCTCCTACTGTATAGTCACTGTAACTGGAAATGATACATTCTCCAACAGAGGCACATTTAAGTGGCTCTCCAATTTATGACCATAGTCACTGTATAGTCAAATGGTATGGGTGAAGGAAATGTTCCATGGATTTTCATTATGGAGATGGGAAGTATTTTGCTGCAGTAAATTAAGGCATTTTGTTTCTTTCATAGAGATTGAAATGAATTTTACAATATTAGTTGTAATTTGAAAAATACAAGTGCTTTTAAGTTATGAAAATGTTGGCTTTTCTTCTCTCAATGAACCATTTATGTATTGCTTTGCTTCATCTCTTTTCTTTTATGAATGAATATGATCCAGTTGGTAGTCTCTTCAAGAGGTGAAATTGACTTCTTAAATTGGGTTACAGACCCTTTTTAATTGATGCCAGAATGCTAGAATGCAGTCTCCCATGGTGCAAACTCGTCTGAGACCATCTTAGCTAAGGTAGATAGAAATGACTTCATTTCAGCATAATCAATTGTTGGGATGGAGTTGGCTTGAATAGTTTCACATCAAATAAGGATGAGTCGTCACTAAGGTTTATAAGGACATCTACTCCCTAATAGCAATGAAGTCTTTTAAGTTAAAAACCCCACACCCAAGGCCTAGATGGAGGGCCCAACAAGTTGCGACTATATATAGTGGACCTAGGTGCACGCACGATCCTAAAGAGAGAGCTCATTGGATTGATTAGATTTGCCCTGTGATTTTTTATCCTTCACCTTGAAGGGTTTTTCACGTATATCGTGCGAAGTAGCGAGTCAGGTAGAGCATCGCATGTGCGCGGTTCGAGGTGCAAGCGACACATTGTTCATGAGATCATGCGCAAGATAATGAGTCAGGTAGAGCATCGTATATGCGCGATCAGCCAGATGAATGAATCCAGATTAGGTTCTAGATCTTTGTCAAGAAAATGTATCCTACAAGTTCGAACGAGGTGAAGTTAATGTAGTGGTTGCAACTAAGGTGAAACCAATAACGCCAGGATAACAGCCCGTACACCGAGTGCTACCCACAAGATCGCAGACGCACATGAGACTCGAGGAAGAGGTGTACTTCGAAATGTTGCAGAACGGTGGATGGATTGTAGGATGTGTGACGATTCGTGCCAAATGTGAAGATTGTTGGGATGAAGTTGACTTGAATAGTCTCACATTAAGTAAAGAGGAGTCATCACTAAGGTTTATAAGAAAGTGATCCACTCCCTAATAGCAACAAGACTTAGGGACCCAAGATAGCGAGTGTTTACGTTGTAGACAATATCGTTGCTATAGTGAATCTAGGTGCACGCACGAGCCAATAAAGTATAGTGGACCTAGGTACGCACACACGCTCAGTGCGCCAACATCAATAACCTCGAAAGATTCCTTTAGTCATCTGAGGTAGGATGAATCTCTCACAACCTCACACTCCCTTATACAAAAGAATCACAATCTATTTATAGCTATATACTAGTTGGTGATGAATTTCAATTGAAGTAGAGATATTTTATTATTATTATTATTATTATTATTATTTTATGATAAACCGAGTTGAAATTGATTTCAAATACCAACAATTTTTTTTCCTTTGATTATTGCAATGTAGTGTATATACTTAGTTTTTTTAGTGATTACAACCAAGGATTGTGATTTCTATTTTCGAGTTAGTTTCGTTCTCTTGATTTTACTAAATATTTTGGTGTGTAAATAAAAATGTATGAATTTCAAGAATACATGAAATAATAAATATATATAATAAATTTCGAAGGTATATGAAATATGTGAAAAAAATATGCGAGTAAATAAATTTATTAAACACATTAAATGAAGCTTGAATACCAAGAAATGTAACAAATGTGAAATTAATATATAACTAGAAAATCACGGGGTGATTTAAAAAATCAATAAATAATTAGAAAAAATGATAATTAAAAAAAATCCCTAAATTTACGAAATAATATCCAAAATTTTCGGGAAAAAAACCTAGAAAAAACATGCAATTTTTTTGTTGCCATTTTTTTCATAATTAAAAACATTGCTTAAATTTTACGAGATTTCACAGAACCTCATCCCTTGATTACAATAGAGTCAATAACATTCACACCAATCCTTTGATTTCAATTTTTTTTTTTGTTTACTCTCGAACTTTCCTCTAACTGTTACAGTTTGTCATCTATGTTCTTTTATGTTTGCTTGGTGCATTATTATGGTGGATCTCCATGGGCTATGACCATTTTATTTAATTAGAACTTCCAGTGCATCTCATCTGCCCTTTTGAACTCTGCATTAACAAATTCTAAATGTCGAGGATTTGGGCGAGGAAAATAGCGAGGGAAATGAGGTGGACGGGGTGGAAACCGTCCATCCTCTTCGGGATGTGCGCGTGGAAAGTCAACGCTCACATCCCGAGGAGGATGGACGGTTTCCACCCCGTCCACCTCATTTCCCTCGCTGTTTTCCTCGCCCAAATCCTCGACATTTAGAAAAGCTCCTCTGCATTTAGTGTTGGGTCAAAATTAGTTTTATATCTACCCACTAAATTTTCTGATTTTTCAAGAATGCCCTACTGTTTTTTTTTTTTTTTTTTTTTTTTTTTTTTTCAAAAACGCTCTCCACATAAAAAGGTAAGTGGGCTGTAAAGAAGAGTCAATTTTTTTTTCTTTGTTAATAAAGCTCACGTATTTTGAAGCTAGGGTTGGGGTTCATAGATTGGGTTTTTAGTACATAGTATTAGCAAAATCGGCGTGTAATTTGTCTAATTAATTTAGATAATATTTTGTTAGTCAAACTTAAATTTTTAGCTGAATCACCAAAAATACTGAATATAGGCACACGTAGAGCGCGTCAACCCCTAATTTGGTTAAGGTATACAATTCTATTCCTACTTGGGTTATGAATTGATGATGCGAAATCGCACCTGCATTTCTCAATTAATTAGTATATTCGATTAAAATGGCTCACCAAATTAGACCAAAAAATCATTCTTGATTAGTATATTTGACTAAGGTATGTTATTCTACTCCCACTTGCGCTATGACTTGATGATGTGAAAATTTTGAATAACTTACATTTTGGAAAAAAAAATTTAAGATTGTTTTTTCAGTTTCTAAAGAACTTCCATTTGTTTATATTGATAGAGCAGGTGGTGAAGCAAATTTCGCAAACGAACCTGGAGAGAGTGGAACAGGTGGTGAAGTAAACTTCACAAACGAATGGGGTGAGAAAGTGGAGCCGGTGATGAAGCAATCGAACCATCGAATGGGGGAGAGAGTAGAGCAATCGAACCAATCGAATAGGGGAGAAAATGGAACAGAGAGGAAAGATTCAATTAGGACAGAGAGGGAATAATTTGATTTTGAATGGGGAGAAGAATTCGATTTTGAAAGAGCACTACAAAAAAACGCAAAATTAGCAACGGAAGCTATTTAAACGGTTAGCGACGGCATAAAACCGTCACTAAAATTTCTGCTACGGTTTTAGATATATAAATTAATAAAACCGTCGCTAACCTTTTTGCGACAGGTTAAAACCGTCGCTAATACAAACCTTAGCGACGGCTTTTTCGCCGTAGCTAATGTTTGAAAATTTTTTGCTAGCTACGGTCGAAAACCGTCGCTAAATTGATTTTTTTTTTTTAAATATAACAAACACATTAGCGACGGCCTTCCAGCCGTAGCTAATATTTCTGTGATTTTTTTAAAAAAAAATTATGAAAAACACCTTAGCGACGGCTCCAAAACCGTAGCTAATGTGAATATAAAAAAAATTGCAAAAGAATTTACCGATGGTTTTGGGACCGTAGCTAAAGTGACTTTTTTAAAAAAAAAATAACAAACACATTAGCGACGGCCTTTCAGCCGTAGCTAATATTTCTGTGATTTTTACAAAAAAAAATCTATGAAAACACCTTAGCGACGGCTCCTAGACCGTAGCAAATGTGAATTTTATATTTCTGCGATTTTATTTAAAAAAAATATATGAAAACACCTTAGCGACGGCTTCTAGCCCGTAGCAAATGTGATTTTTTTTAAAAAAAAATTTGCAAAAGAGTTTAGCGACGGTTTTGTGACCGTAAATTTTTAGGTAAGATCCTTCTTCTTATTTAGATGTCCTCGATCTTGTTATTCTTTTTCTTCAAACCTGTGTAAATTTTTTCCCCCTTTTTTTAGCAAAGCAAAACATTAAAACCCACAAAGAATCCACAGTTTTCAACAACCCCATGAGGCCATTCTTGAAGGAATTTTTGGGTTTTCAAATGACATTCACTGATCAGGGGTTGGTCGGCTCCTGTTCTTTCCTCTTCGCGAGGTTTTGTCCCCAAATCAGTTTTATTTCTTCATTTACGTGTTGATTCAATTGTGTTTTGTTTTATAAGAAATTGGATCTGAATTTTTATTTTCATTGTGTGTTTGACATCCTTATAGTGTGCTATTTGTTTGTTCATGGTGGGATTGTTCTATATGCCACTTATCTAGGTGGAAACAAGCAGATGATGGGTCTAATGTACTTACTAGTAAGAGACGTGGGGTAGCTGCTAAGACAATGTGGCATTTCCCACTTATTCCAAGGTTACAGAGGCTATTTATGTCATCTAAGACAGCATCAAGCAAGCGTTGGCATGCAGACTCACGAGCACGGGATGATATCCTACGGCATCTTGCTGATTCTATGGCTTGGCGACATCTCGATAATCAATTTCCAGACTTTGCTGTTGATGGTCGAAATGGTTAGGATTGGCAAGTGATGGTTTTAACCCATTTGGAACTCTTAGTATTGCACACAGCACGTGGCCAGTTGTCTTAATTCCATATAATCTACCGCAATGGATGTGTATGAAGCAACCTTTCTTTATGATGTCTTTGCTTATTCCTGGACCTCGTGCTCCAGGCAATGATATTGATGTATATTTACAGCCATTGATTGATGAGTTGAAGGAATTATGGGATGTTGGGCGTCTAACATACGATGCATCAAGGCAAGAAAATTTTGTGATGCGTGCAGCTATCTTATGGACAATTAATGACTTTCCTGCATATGCAAACTTGTCTGGGTGGAGCACAAAAGGCAAGTATGCATGCCCCACTTGCAATGTGGAGACAACACGTCATTATCTTAAAAACTCTCGAAAGTTTTGTTATATGGGTCATCGTCGTTTTCTAGATGAGACTCATAGATATAGACGTCAAGTAGAATCATCTACTACAAAAAAAAAGCAGAATTAGCTACGACAATTAGCGACGGTTTTAAAAAACCGTCTCTATTTAAATGATTTGCGACGGTAAATAACCGTCGCTAAAATTTCTACTACGGTTTTCGGTAAATAAATTAACATAACCGTCGCTATTTAAAACCGGTCGCTACTACGAACATTAACGACGGCATTCTCACCGTAGCTAATGTTTATAAATTTTTTTGTTAGCTACGGTCTAACCACCGTCGCTAATGTGATTTTTTTTAAAAAAAATATAACAAACAAATCAGCGATGGCCAAACAGCCGTAGCTAACATTTCTGTGATTTTTAAAAAAAAAATGTGAAAACACCTTAGAGACGGCCATATAACCGTATCTAACGTGATTTTTTTAGTCAAAAAAAATACAACAAACTAATTAGCGACGGCAATACGACCGTAGCTAAGGTTTTTTGTGATTTAATAGAAAAGAGGTTAGCGATGGTTCCAGAACCGTAGGTAATGTGATTTTTTAAAAAAAAAATATAACAAACAAATCAGCGATGCCCAAACAGCCGTAGCAAACATTTCTGTGATTTTTTTTAAAAAAAATTGTGAAAACACCTTAGAGACGGCCATATAACCGTATCTATCGCGATTTTTTTAGTCAAAAAAAATACAACAAACTAATTAGCGACGGCAATACGACCGTAGCTAAGGTTTTTTGTGATTTAATACAAAAGAGGTTAGCGACGGTTCCAGAACCGTAGCTAATGTGATTTTCAAAAAAAATATATAACAAACAAATCAGCGATGGCCAAACAGCCGTAGCTAACATTTCTGTGATTTAAAAAAAAAATGTGAAAACACCTTAGAGACGGCCATATAACCGTATCTAACGTGATTTTTTTAGTCACAAAAAATACAACAAACTAATTAGCGACGGAAATACGACCGTAGCTAAGGTTTTTTGTGATTTAATAGAAAAGATGTTAGCGATGGTTCCAGAACCGTAGGTAATGTGATTTTTAAAAAAAATATATAACAAACAAATCAGCGATGGCCAAACAGCCGTAGCTAACATTTCTGTGATTTTTTTTAAAAATAAATGTGAAAACACCTTAGAGACGGCCATATAACCGTATCTAACGTGATTTTTTTAGTCAAAAAAAATACAACAAACTAATTAGCGACGGCAATACGACCGTAGCTAAGGTTTTTTGTGATTTAATACAAAAGAGGTTAGCGACGGTTCCAGAACCGTAGCTAATGTGATTTTCAAAAAAAATATATAACAAACAAATTAGCGATGGCCAAACAACCGTAGCTAACATTTCTGTGATTTAAAAAAAAAATGTGAAAACACCTTAGAAACGGCCATATAACCGTATCCAACGTGATTTTTTTAGTCAAAAAAAATACAACAAACTAATTAGCGACGGCAATACGACCGTAGCTAAGGTTTTTTGTGATTTAATAGAAGAGAGGTTAGCGATGGTTCCAGAACCGTAGGTAATGTGATTTTTAAAAAAAATTAGAAAAGATATTAGCGACGGTTTCGGAACCGTAGCTAATGTGATTTTATAAAATCAAAAAATTTATAAAAGAGATTAGCGACGGTTGCCGGACCGTAGCTCATGTGATTTTATAAAATAAAAAAAAATTAGAAAAGAGGTTAGCTACGGTTTCAAAACCGTAGCTAGTGTGATTTTATAAAATAAAAAAATTTCATAAAAGAGATTAGCGACGGTTTTCGGACCGTAGCCAATGTGATTTTATAAAATCAAAAAAAAAAAAAAAGAGGTTAGCGACGGTTTTCACACCGTAGCTAATGTGATTTTATAAAAAAAATTATAAAAGAGATTAGCGACGGATTTCGGACCGTAGCTAATGTGATTTTATAAAATCAAAAAAAAAGAAAAGAGGTTAGCGACGGTTTTCACACCGTAGCTAATGTGATTTTATAAAAAAAATATAAAAGAGATTAGGGACGGTTTTCGGACCGTAGCTAATGTGATTTTATAAAATCAAAAAAAAAAAAAAGAGGGTAGCGACGGTTTTCACACCGTAGCTAATGTGATTTTATAAAAAAATATAAAAGAGATTAGCGACGGTTTTGGGACCGTAGCTAATGTGATTTTATAAAATCAAAATAATTATAAAAGAACGTAGCGACGGTTTTAGAACCGTAGCTAATGTATTTTTAAAATAAAAAAATAGAAAAGAGTATAGCGACGGGTGTATAACCGTAGCTAACGTAATTTTTAAAAAAATATATAACAAACTAATTAGCTACGGTGGACATAAAAAAACGTACCAACGGTTGTAGGGTCGTAGCTAATGTTTATAAAAAAAAAAAATTGTTAGCCACGGTCCAAATACTGTAGCGAATACATATTTTAAAAAAAATTATAAGAAACCAATATAGCGACGACACTAGGGTCGTAGCTAACGTTTGCAATTTTTTTTTGTTAGCCACGGTCAAAATATCGTAGCTAAATGTGAATTTTTTTGTTAGCCACGGTTGTCTACCATAACTAATTCTTTATTTTTTTAATTATATAAAAAATAGATATATATTTATAAACTGGATAAAATTACCAATAACCCATTACCTTCCAGTCCAGTTAGGATAACTGACTTTTACTCAGGTGACCCGGGTTCGAATCTCGCAAATGAAACCTTTTTTTTATATTAAATTTTATCTTAGCGACGACAAAGTGTCGTGGCTAATGAGTTTTATATATATATTTTTTTTAAAACCAATTAGGCACGGCAATTGGCCATAGCTAATCTCTTTAGTTTTTAATTTTTTTTTAGCTAACCAATTAGCAACGGTTTGTTGCCCTCGCTAATATAAAAAATGAAAAACGAATTAGCCACGGCAATTTGCGATCGCTAATATCTTTATTGTTTAATATTTTTTTAAACCAATTGGCCGTAGCTAATCTCTTTAGTGTTAATTTTTTTTTAAACCAATTATTCTATGCTGTTATTTGATCTGATATGATGTTCTTTGATTTTTTTGATCTGATTTGATCTGATCTTCTTTGATCTAATATTCTTAGATCTTCTCTGATCTGCTTTATTTTTATCTTCCTTTATCTGATCTTCTTTGATCTGATCTTCTTTGATCTTATTTGATCTGATCTGATATGATCTTCTTTTATCTCATTTTCTTTGATTTGAACTTCTTTGAACTCTTTTGATCTTTTTTGATATTCTTTGATCTAATCTTCTTTGATCTGATCTGATCTTATTTGATATGATCTTCTGTGGTCTTTATTAATCTTCTTTGATCTGATCTGATATTCTTTTATCTGATAAATAAAACTCAGTAGCCACGGTTCTCTACCATAGCTAATTCTTTTTTTTAATTATATAAAAAATAGATATATATTTATAAACTGGGTAAAATCATCAATAACCCATTACCTTACAGTCCGGTTAGGAGAACTGGCTTTTACTCAGGCGACCCGGGTTCGAATCTCGCAAATGAAACTTTTAATTTTATATTAAAATTTTTATCTTAGCGACGGCAAAGTGTCATGGCTAATGAGTTTTATAGCCACGGTTCTTTACCGTAGCTAATTCTTTTGACCCGTTCCCTCATTTTGACATGTTGCCTCCCCCGGAAGTCTTAGAACAGAAGATGTCTACACAACATATGGAGATGGAAAAGCTTGCAACAAAGAACCAGCGGCTTGCACCTACTCATGTAGCTTTGAGGCAAGAACTTGCTGGTGCACAACAGGAGTTGCAGAGGTTGCAGGCCCAAGTCGGTGCTATGAAGAATGATAAGGAACAACATATGAGGGGCATCATGGATAAGATAGCTAAGATGGAAGTTGATCTGCATGCAGCAGATTCTGTTAATGTAGAGTTACAGCAGCCACATTCTGAAGCTCAAAGCTTGGTCACTGCAAGACAGGAGCTCTTTGCTTAAGTTCAACAACTGACTCAAGATCTCTAGAGGACACACACAAATACTCAGCAGGTCCCTGCTTTGATGTCAGAACTTGAATCTCTTAGAAAGGAATATCAGCACTGCAGGTAATGTATCACTGTATTAGCCATTTCATCCTTTGTCACTGCATTAGTGGACTTGACTTTTTTATTATGTGATTTATGAAATGTTCAAAGCACTCTAGCTTTCAGCTTGCAGTGCCACAACGAAGATAAAGCTATACACCTTTATTTTATTTAAACTGTGTCTAGGAATGGTATACTCACTGGTGCTAACCATATTGTGTAGAAGCTACATTCATTCAACCTCCCTGTCTACGTGTTTCTATTCCAGAACATGTTTCCATCACAAGCATGGGACTACTTGTCATACCCCACAATTGAGATCAATACATATGCCATGAGAAGTGGATCAACCATTGATGGAATGATAACCGATTTTCCATGGACTGCTGCAACCTACAGAAGTAAGTGGTATGATTTCATTTCTCGCTCTCTCTATTCAGTGTGTCAATGCCCGTAATTTTGTTTGCTTGATAAATGGTGTGCATCTTTTATTATATAGGTCTAATCCGTGTCTCTGATTTCTTCGCAGATGTGTATTTGATGGAAAATTCATTTCAAACCAAAATACTCTTCTTAAAATAAGAATCTGGAATGTGAATTAAGAAGTGAAATTCTTTGGCAAGTGCATACATATTGTATAGATAACTAACCATTTGTTATTTAAAGTTCTGATTAGACCCAGGTGGAACTAAAACCACTGAAAGTGGCACCAAGTGTAAAATGAGATAAAAGAAGATCATATCAGATCAAATCAAAGAAGATCAAAGAAGATCAGATAAAAGAAGATGAGATCAAGGAAGACAAAAACAAATTAGATCAGAGAAGATCTAAATTTTTATTTCTTCATTTACGTGTTGATTCATTTGTGTTTTGTTTTATAAGAAATTGGATCTGAATTTTTATTTTCATTGTGTTTGACATCCTTATAGTGTGCTATTTGTTTGTTCATGGTGGGATTGTTCAGGTTGGTAAACATTGGCTAAAATGTGTACCTTTATGGGTGTTATTGTTTCGTATCTCTGGCTTCAAAGCCAATTCACTCAGGTCGAGCTTCGTGGCCTTGAAACCAAGGCAAGTGTTTTTATTGAATTGATTTGTGACTGATATCAGTTGTACGTTGATGGATTATGGGAAATGAATTTTGAATTTGGATGAACTTCATGCAGTTTATTTGACCGAGGAGTCAATTGGATGGTAAAGTCAAACTGAGAGATTTTTCACCTGTTACTTATTTGGGATTGACAAATAAAAACACATTGGTACGTTTTATGCCGTCCATAAGTGTATATTTGAAAAAAAAACATATTGACGAAAATTTTACTTAGACACGGTATAATAACTGTAGCTAAGTTATACAAATCCTAGCTACGGGTTTTTCCCGTCCCTAATCGAGAAAACAAAAAAAAAAAAAGAAAAAAAAAGACACAAAATAAAAACACTCGACGCGAAAAAAAATTTGGTTTCCCGCTCGTTGGATTATAGGCTTTGTGAAGAGAGGGTTACTTGCAGAGGACGAAGGGGATAGAGGAAGAATCATGGAGAATCAGAGAGAGGAAGAATCATTGAGGAGAATAACCTGGGAGAGGAAGAATCATTGAGGAGAATAACCTGTGAGAGGAAGAATCACCGAGAAGAAGAACCTGTGAGAGGAAGATTCACCGAGAAGAACCTGTGAGAGGAAGAATCATTGAGGAAGATTCATTGCAGAGGACGACGCAGAGAGAGGAAGAAGGTTTGGAAGAGCGATTTTGGGAGGACGAAGGTTAGACAAAACGTGTCACGGTGTTTTGAGAGGAAGAATCTCTGCGAGGAAAACGCGCGGTTTTCAGAGGAAGAAACTGTGAGAGGAAGAACAATGTTTTGAAGGGAAGAACCCTAGATTTTCAGAGGAAGAAGGTCTGAGAGGAAGAACCCGCGCCGCGTCACCTGCTGAGGGGCCTGGAATCCTTCTGCATCAGGAAGATCATCTCATTCTTCATCTTCTTCAACTTCACGGTGGGAGAAATTTGGGGTTTTTGTGCTCTAACAAGGTAAGTAAAACTAAAATCACAGACTCTTAGGTTTATATTGCTTATATTTTTATATTGTAGAATTCACATACTCTTAGGTTTATATTGTTTATATTGTAGAATTCACAGGCTCTTAGTCTAAAGATGGAAGTAGAATCTCTCAGTTAGGTTTATATTGTTTTGCAAATTTTAGTGTAAAGATCCAAATTTTTTATATTGTTATGAAGTTGATCAGTTATCTCCCAAGTGGATTTTTTTTGGAGTGCCTCCATTTCTTCATTCATTGCTTAAGTCCACTTGGGATGATTCAGGGCTCACAATAAACATAGTGGATAATTGACACACAAATGATGCACATGACGGGATAACCTATGTAAAGATGCATGTGGATCCAGCTTACCACACTCGTGTGGATGTAAATGGACTTAAGTAACACAACCCAAGACTCATGGTTTGAGGTTTGGTGTGGACAACATGGTGAGAAGAGTACTAGATGACATTCTATTGATGGGGCGCAACAGAACAAAGAGCCACCCAACACCCCCCCCCCCCCCCCGCGCGCGCGCTCAATTTCTTACTGCAGTACAATTATGGTAATCAATGATTTGAAAAACGAACAATAAGTCATAGTCGAGTGAAAGGGAAATTAAGACACGATCGAGGCTTAATGATGATGTGAGAGAAAGAGACCTTTCTCTCATAATTGGGGATGGGGTTCCATTTGAATTAGTTACATGTGTTTTGTTTAAATGTTTAGTAGAGTGTAACCCAGTGATACTAGATGTCATGTGATCAGTAGCGCAACTATCAATAATCCATTATCTATTACAAGTAAGTGAAGGAATGATGGAGGGATTACCTAAGGTGGCCAAGGCCTTGGAGTTAGATGTGCCTGTTGGAGGCTTTGATATAAGCTCTTAGGATGATGCAGTGGATGCAAATGAAACTCTGCTCAAGTCCATCGTTTTCCCTTAGTGAACCCACCCTTCTGGGTAACCAATAACATCATCACAATCCTTAATTGTGTGGTTATCTAAACCACATTTGGAACACTTTATTGGAGACCGGTTACGAGCGGGTGTAGTGGCATCAAAGTTTTGAATGGATGACCTTGATTGCTTAGACCTCATAGCAACCAAAACAACGACTTCGGGCATGACACTGGATTCAAACAAGGTTACTTGTTGGTTGCTATTTCATTTAACATGTGCATATGCAACCTCAAGGTCAGGTTTAAGTTCCTTCCTCAAGATCTCTCAATGGATTTGATCAAAGATATTGTCCAATCCTACAAGAAATATACAAATTGGCCAGTGCGAAATGATGATAATTATGTGCAAGCACCACGATCCTTCCTCAACATTTTCTCATCCCCCGGGCGTGGCATATTGGGAAGGCAGAGTTTATGAATATTGACGAAGTTACGTGGGTACAAATGCATAGATGGGTGTTATTTAACACATCTGAAATATACACACATGTAATGTATGCACGTCTACTATCTCCTCTCCATTTGAATCTCGACTTTGTAGCACCCTTAGTATCTCTAATGCATCTTAACCTTTTGTAGAGAACATAAGGAAGCCCTCCGAGCACGATACCCGAACAAACGACAAATAGACATTGATCGGATTCATAACTCTGAGTTTCCTCAATGGTTTCGTGATGCTGTGAGTTTTGCCTCTACTAAATTGTAAATTCATGTTAACCAAATACTAAGGTTGTGCATTCTTTGGCTTCTAATGAACAGGTCAGCAGTTCTGATGAACCTAATGATGTTCAACACTTGTCGTGGGGTCCTTCGAAGGTTGTTCGCAAGTTTAAAAAATACCTTATTAATGGGTGTAGGTATCACACGCAGTGTGCAGATAGGAGAAGTAAAACCCAGAATAGTGGAGTTGTACTCTCGGCAAGTTGCATTAATTATGGAACGGTTAATGACAATTCCCCCACAACCAAAGATGTGACGTACTATGGCGTGTTGACTGACATCACAGAGTTGGATTATGGAGGAGGGCGACATGTAGTCCTATTTAGATGTGATTGGGTTGATAGGCGCGGCATTCAGGTAGACGAGTTAGGATTCACAATTGTGAAACTTAATCGACTACTATGTACGGATGAACCCTACATTCTCGCTTCACAAGCGAAGCAAGTCTTTTATGTACAAGATCCTGTTAAAACTGAATGGCACGTCCCTGTTAAGATAAAGCCTAGAGAATTTTATGATGTCAATGGAGAGTCGTCTACATCCACTGAAGAAGAAATTGTTGAATCTGAGCCCGTTCCTGTTATAAGGTTTGATAATATGGATGGTGATGAAGATGTTGTAATAGAGTGTTAGCAAGTTGAGTATTCTAAGTTCATAGAGTAATGTATGAAGTTTGATAATATGGATGGTGATGAACATGTTGTGCATCTCAACTTTAATGCTATTTTACAATATGCACAGTATATGATTGATACTTATATTTTATTCAATGGTTTAATATATGTGGTTCAATCTATTTGGCTCTATGGCTGTGATACATTTGATGTTGCTTTCTGAACTTATATTTTTTCTATGCATGAATATGTACAATCTTGAATGTTATAACAGGTTAAAATAATATAGAGATGAGGCGTCTAACTCAAAGAGGACAGTTGCAATCTCGAAGAGCAACCTTATCACAACATGCTTCTACTTCACAAGCTATATCAAGTCAGGAAAGGTCACAGCATGTGTCTCAACTATCTCATACAGATACTGTAGTCCCTGAGACTATTACTCCCTCTATTGCTGGAGAGGGACAGCCGCTATCTGAAGATCAACAAGAACTTGCTGACCATGATATGAATGAAGTTGAACAACAACTAGAGAGGATTGCGGATGGACGCCTATCTACAAGGCATAGGGATGAAGCTGTTCGTATAGGTAATGTTTGCTGACTTATCGCAAGTGTAAATTTTTTTTTCTTCCAGATATGACATAGTTTGAGGAAATCGATTTTTTTTTTTAATATTCATGATATATAGCTTATTTCACTTTGGGTGCTATTGGAATTGCAGTACAACGATATAAGAAACGCAAGGGTATGCATCAATATGAAGGCCCAAACCATATAAAACTGATGGTGGTGAAATGCAATGCCTTTGGACAGCCTATCGGCAAGACAGCAGCAAAAGTATCTACTGAAATTGGTATAATAGCACGGGATGGAAGTAAGGTGCCTCTTTCACCTTGCAAATGGCCGAAGATATCACCAGATGTGAAGGACACTATTTGGAAGCTAATATCGGTAATAGTCTTGCAAGTTTAATAATATACGACATAGCACATTTTCCCAAATCGTATTTCTATATTACTTATCGTAGCTTGATAATTATTGGAATACTACGTTTTTGTCACAGGCAAAGTTCTCATTCGAAAACTGTACGGACAAAACTAAGGTATTTGTCTATCTTGACGAGTGTTTAAAATTTGATAATTAGTGTTTCTATATATCGTCATGTGATTATATTATACTAAAAAAAACTTTATTATAAAATTTGACAGAGATGGGTCCTTACTAAAGCGTGCGATTGTTGGAAACAATGGAAACACAATTTGTTCAAGGCATATCATAGGTATGATCGACCACTTGAGCAACAATATGAGCACACTGATGATGGGGTGGATAAGGCTCAGTGGCGGATGCTTGTACAGTACTGGAGGAGCGAAAATTTTAAGGTGTATATGTTAAGTACTGTAGTTTAACTAGTACGATAGTTCATATGATTGAAAAGAATTGTAACTGTGAATTTGTGTTTGTATGCAGAAAGTCAGTGCACAAAATAAATCAAATCGCGCCCGATTAAAGATGATTCATCGATGTGGAACCATGTCATTTGCACGTAAATGGGAGGAAGAGGTAGCAATTTTTTTTCCCAATGATTTCTATATATAATGTATGTTGTGTGCCATGCCGCTCATATATTACCCCTTAATGCATGCAGATGTACTAGCTTATGTATATTATTTTAATGTAATTTGTATTATTCCAGAGAGAAAAAAACCCAAATGGACAAGAACCAGATCGAATGCAAATGTTCAAAGCAACTTACACATTATCTGATGGATTATTCCCTCAGCCTGAAGCAGCAAGGAGATATGTACGTTATATTCTATTGAATTATATGAATGTACCTAGTTAATGTGTTGTTCAAATGTTGTTAACCATCATAAACTGTATTTGATCATTTATGGTTCATGGGTATGTGCATCTGTTTTGATGTAGTCGCAAATGGAACAACTCACACAGCCAACAGATGGCCAAGAGGGGATGAATAGGGAGGAGGCGTTTAGAGATGTGATGGGGGGGGGGGGGGGGGGGATGGACATGGGAGGGCCAAGATGTATGGGGTTGGCGTCACTCGAACAATGCTCCGCAATGCAGGGGGGATGAAGCTAATGCCAAAGTACGTGAACTAGTGCAATCACATGAGCTTACTAAGCAACAGCTGGTTTCAGCGCATGATGCAACTGCACAAGAGCTAGTAGCTACGAAGGAGAAGCTAGCAGCCACTGAAGCAAAGCTGGAGACAACGACAGCAAAGTTGGAGACAACGACAGCAAAGTTGGAGACAACGACAACAAATCTGGAGATAACCAATCGGAAGGTAGACACGTTGACCAATGATATGGAGGCATTTAGAGTATTCATGTCAAACATGCAACCTCTAATGGGATCCGCGACGCAGCCAGGCAGGGTGAGTAATTAAACTTTAACCATATGCACCTAAATACATGAATAATTAAACTTTAACCATAGCTAATTTGAATGTTGAATGCTGATTGAATGCTAAAGTGATGAAATGCTTGAATGCTGAAATGTGTGTTGAATCGTATGCTTCAATTGCGTAAATGTATGCTGAATGCTATTTGTATGCTTGTAAAAGGTTGCTTGGAAAAGTAGTAACAATTTGCTGAATGCATAGGTTAAATGAGAGTGTGTTTACCTCACAAGCACTCCTCGGTGGATGCTACCATTTGACCTTATTCAAGGAGTGTAGCTAGAAAGGAATTAGAGTATGACTAAAACAAAATAGGATAGGCTTAAAAGAGAAAAACATTACTTGTGCATCAGCTGATTGCTAGTACTGAGAATTCTTTTTTCAAATGAAGTAAAACTTTCAAGGCCATATAGGGGAATGTAATAGTATGGTTTTTAAGATCTTTGCAGGCAACTAAAGAATTGAAAGACAATAAAACAATTCTTTAGTAGGGAAATGTAATAGTAGGGGAATGTAATAGTCCAGGCTTCCCGCTGATCCCGTCCCGTCCCGAACCTGTTTGAGATGGGACGAGGTCGGGATGAGGTTTTTCCCATCCCGTCCCGTCCCGATCCCGTATGAACGGGATGGGATTGGGATGGGCATATCTCGTCCCATCTCGTCCCGTGCCCACCCCTAACACTAGATAGGCATGTTTATACATAATCTCCCATCTCTTACTACTTTCAATAGTTAATAAAATTTAAAATAAATTAAAGAAGCTTTATATTGTGTTCTTTGTTCACACTTGTGCATTCCTTCATTTGATTGCATGAATGCGTATTTCTATTTCTTTGTGCGTGTAGTATATGTGTTCGTGTAGTATATGTGTGCGTGTAGTATATGTGTTCTTTACAACCGCTACGTACGGGGGTACGTGACGACTTTACCCGTATAAAACACAAAGAAAAAATTAAAAGCAAAACTTGTCGTGAAGTCCATTGCATATTTAAAGCACAAGACGAACTCATCCCAAATAACCAGCGCCCAGGAACCTGGACAGCACCCACCTTATCCTCACGAACTCTTAGTCGCAGCGATGTAGAAGCCAAAAACCGACGCTGTAACAGCGCGTACAGCAGAACGCTGACTCTGTCAGCAGCGTATTCTGGCTGCCAAGCTGAAAATTCATCGCACTCTGTCAGCAGAAGCAACTCTGTCTACGCAGACCACAATGCTGTCTGTGTGCAGAGTGCAATGTGACACGCGTCTGCTCCGCTACGCCGCATTCCCTTATCCGCACGACCTCTGAATCGCAGCAATGTAGACACTGGCGCTGTAACAGCGCGTACCGCAGAATGCTGACTCTGTCAAGTTTTGAACTATACTCTGCAGGTTTTGAACTTCAAGTTTTGTACCGTTACTCTGAAACTATTCGAAACTGCTCCCTCCCTAACTGTTTATTTTTCCCTTCTTCACGATGTTCTCAACTTCTCATGATGATCATGTGCAGAGTATAGTTTTAAACGTCTGATGGTGCAGGTGTTTTATTCGATAATCTTAGACACTTCCATTTGAAGAAAAGAGGTGACGAAAGGTTTATATTTGTTTTACTCCTTTTCGTTCTCTACTATGACCAGGTTGTTATATATGTTCGAATTTAAAAATAGAAAAGCCGTTCTCTGAGAGGGAAAATCATTAAAAATGAACTAAAAACATAAGAACTCTTAAATAAATCGCAATAATGCTTAGCTGAGTACACACCCATCATCAATTCTAACTATTTTTTAGTTGTCGATATTATTGGAACCAAACGAGCTAAATTATAGAATAGTACTTGCTCATAATAGGGTGCCTTTTCAAAAGAAAATAAAATGATTGTTGGGGTGGTTTGGTCGGAAGGTGGGCTAAGAAGGCATGTGGGATTACAAACCTGTCTTTGTAATGAATTGATGGATGTCAGTATAAAAAAAAATGTGGTGTTTGTGACTGAGAAATGGAATAGTTTTTCAACGGAGATCGTGAGGTTTTAGTGCTTTCCATGTCTTCATTCTCCTTTGACTTGGGGAGCTAGAACATCCCCCCAGTTTAGAATTCAAATATTAGTTTTGTTTTGGGAATTTATTATATGATGTTAGTATGTGTTGCGGTGTTCATCGGCTCTTCGTTGGGTGTTCAATGGGTGATTAGTAGGAGGGTTTTGAACTAGCAATTGTCAGATCAACATCAAGTAAGCTACAGTTGACTGATATCAGACTGAAGATGAAAAACGTACAGCAGAAGCAACTCTGTCTACGCAGACCACAATGCTGTCTGTGTGCAGAGTGCGGAATGTGACACGCGTCTGCTCCGCTACGCCGCATTCCCTTATCCGCACGACCTCTGAATCGCAGCAATGTAGACACTGGCGCTGTAACAGCGCGTACCGCAGAATGCTGACTCTGTCAGCATCGCACTCTGGCTGCCAAGCTAGAAAACCATCGCACCCTGTCTTGGGGTCCTGCAAGCGAACCAAACCTGTTTCCCAGCAGACTTCAATCTCCGCCCTGCTACGCCTGAAGCGAACAGCAGAAGCACGCATCGCACTCTGTCTACGCAGACCACAGTGCTGTCTGTGCTGCAGAGTGCGGACTGTACAGCCAAACCGCAGTCCAGCCAAGCTTTCACCACCTGGACTGCAATGTTACGTGTGTCTGCAGTCCAGCCAAACCGCAGTCCAGTGTGAGCATTCACCACCTTCTGCACTGCAATGCACTACACATTGCTAGCTTAAAAGGTTCGTGTTTTGGTACTTGTACAATCAATTGGCTTTTGTTCAAAAGTTTCCTCTTATCTTGTCCCTTCGCCTACTGGCATGAGTTAACTCTCAGCTTTTAGACCTGTAACAACTCCGTTATCTATTACATTAGTTACTCTTATGACCTTATGCAAACCTCGTGGACATTACTAACTCTAAAACTATTAAATTTTGTTTTCTTTTTTGAATCTGTAATTTAGCATGGTTCCTGCAGTTGCTATTTGTAAGTGGGATGGCCCTGTCCTTTTTAGGACTCATCTTTGTGAATTGTATTTAAGAATCTATTAAGATAAAAAAGAGAAGAGTTGTTATAAGATCTTTTGACATTCAGTAGGGTTTCACTTTGAGGATTAGAATAGGATGTTTTGTTTCCTTTCCCTTTTTATCTCATTTTGCTTGATGCTTACTTGCAGGCCATCATCTCATAGTTTTTTTTTTTAGGGTCTGCTTGATAGGCTGAAAATTTATTTTTCAGTTAAGATTCCATTTTCCATTGTTTGATTAGCCACATAAGTAGGAAAACAAGGTACACTTGATTTTCCTGACATCCCCCCATAAGAAAACTATTTTCTGGATAAACATGTACAATATTATAAAAAAGAACTGTTAGAAAAAAAAAATCTCAAAACTCATGTACAATAAAGCTAGATTTAAGACTAATTTTGTAATAGGAAATTACCAATATACCCATGACACCTAACAATTTTTAATATAATTTTCTTAGTCCTTTTTCCTAGTAAGAGAGTATTCATGCAACATAAGTAGATAGAATGTTGATATTAGAAGGTTCATACAATATCACTTTCACTTCCCAACAACCTTAAGAGCCGCTTGTCTTAACACACCCACTGGCTGTTAGCATTACTATGTTTACCAGCTCCGTTTCTATTCCGAACTTATGGAAGTAAATATTTTATGTCGGTATTAAATGTTTGAATTTTTTTTTCTTTAGGTATCCAATTCCACCATTTGATTTTTCTGTTGAAGGAGTGACATCGATATCAGCTGATGTTCATAAGTATGGGTTGGCACCCAAGGGAACAAGTATAGTCCTTTACAGGAATCATGACATCAGAAAGGTATTACTTATCGTTTATGATACTTGCCTATGAAATGTATTTGGCCAGTGGGTCTATCTTCATCGGCTCAAAATGTTAGTAACTCGTATCTTTATTCTTATTTACTTAATCTATGGAAGAGGATTGAGATTATTGGAAATTTTTGATCAAAAGGATATGAATAAAACTTATCAAACTCATTAGCTCTACCTATATGTCTATGGACTCTAACTTGTCCCAGAAATATATTTTGTATTGATAATCCTTAGCGAACACTTACATGATCTTGCTTGTACTTTTATATTTATCGTAGAAGTTGTTCAAGACTTTTGCTCTGTATTTTATAAAAGAAGTATGCATGTTATATATTTTGTTACTTGGTAAGTTGTGTGCTAATTCTTTTATAATTTTCTGTTGGCCGATGGACCTCTTTTATGGCTATCGCTGAACTTCTTCAACAGCACCAATTTGTGGCAGGTGAGTCTCTTACTTTTCAGTTTTCAAATATTCACTGCACTTGTCTTTTCATAGATACACCGTTTGTTGGGTCCAGGGGTGAAAAGAGCGAAACCCCTCAAAACCACTTCACAACATGCACACGAGATTGCTTCGCTCTCTTCATCCCCAGTCCCAACACCGTTCTCTATTCTGATCCTGGCACATGTTGAATAAAAGATTTGGAAGTTGTTTTGTGAAATTTATTTATTTAATGCATTGCTGCAAGGATGGCTTAACTTGAGGATTATGTGTTTCATTGACAGTTGACACCTCGACGTATACATACTCATATTTGACATTGTTACTTTTGAAGCTCCAATTTTGGCATGCATTCAACGACACCATATTAGTGAAACATGTGCTCCAATGATTCAACATTTAGTAAAATTGTGAGATTTGGATAACGTTGTTTTGATTATTGAAAACCAGTAGAATGTATTGTATTCAAATACGATGTTTAGAATATGAATAACCAAATCAGATTGACATGGGCTCACGGGCAAGTTACTATAGATGGTTTGAACATGTCTATCAACTTTTACATCTGATCTGTATTTTTCTGTTTTCTTTCTGCGAATCTCTCTTACTGGTAAACTTGTACTTTGTCAATGATAAATCTCATATCATATTAAGTCCTCTTCTTTTTTGCAGTTACGGAATGGTCAGGGGGTCTTTATATTTCTCCTACCATAGCCGGAAGCAGGCCTGGGGGATTAAGTGTTGGGGCTTGGGCGGCCATGATGGCTTTAGGCCAAGAAGGTTATATAGAACATTGAAGGTTTTCCTTTTAATTTTCCCCCTCCTTTGCTCCTCAGTTTTCACTAAAATTATGTGGCAAAAAAACTGTGTTCTTGTAGGATACTTGGAAAACACAAATAGGATCATGGAAGCATCTAAGAGCCTACAGAAAGGGTCAGTGATATTTTTTTCTTGGAACTTTAGTTTTGTGCTTAGATTGTACCTTAAAAGAGAGAAGAAAATCACATTTATTTTGTTGAGTTTGTTCTGCAGGATAAAGAAGATACCATAGCTATTTATCATTGGAAGGCCAGATATGACTATTGATGCTTTCGGTTCGAAAGATATCGACATTTTCGAAGTAAATGATATAATGTCATCAAAAGGCTGGCATTTGAATGCATTGCAGAGGCCTAACAGGTGTGCCATTTTTATTTTATTTTCAGTATTTGTTTTTCAGATATATAGCAGCTTTTAGAAAAAGGATAAAAGAGAAAGTTCCCTAGGCCTATATAAGCACCTCTCATGTTCCAGAAATTGCAAGGATTTGGAGAACCTAATTGTTGGACTGACGAATTCCGTCATGTATATCTTTATTCATGGTCTGTGTGCCATGTTAATTACAATTAAGTTTCAAGCTTTGCCAAATTTAGCCATGAAATCAGCATATTAAAGAGTATGAAAGGCTAAGATCGTAGAGCCAACAATGTTCTACATATGCAGTCCAACTGAGCTTAGAATTACATATCTAGTTGAATTCAGTTAAAGATAAACCCGAAACATGGTTCTAAATGAACCCGATCCCGTCCCGATTTTTTTGGGTCATTTTGGGATTGATCAAACTCATCTCGATCCCGTCCCGATCTCGAAACATGCCTGATTCAATTCAATTCTTCTTCTCAAGCAATCTCTGTTATTGTCAGTCTTTTGTAACAGCAACTCAACTCTGTTTGTGGCTTGCAAGATTCTATTCTTCAAGATATCAACTGTCTGACAGATCAAATTAGTCTGGAATAGCTTGATATCATCAATTCCTGCAAGAAACGTATTCAAACACAGGTTAGTTCCTAACACAAGAACAGTGGAGTATCAGTATACACATGGTAATTGAATGTTTCAAAGATTGATAGATTTATCAAAATTGTTGAGTTATTAATTCGTTTTGAATAGAAAAAAAAAAATTGCCACATATGCAATAATGTCTACTAATTAATAAATGTGTGAATTACTCCAATGGATTGTAAAATAAATGTGTGAATTACTCCAATAGATAAGATGTACTAAAATATATTTGTGCTACAGATCCGGAGAGGTTTAGATTTGCTAGAGACACATCAAACGGGAGAAGGCAGTTGAATTCCTGGAGCAAGTCACCCGTTCTCCTTTGGATTGTAAGAATCAAACCATTTTTTCTTTTGTTAAATATTATCTCTGATTATGAATTCAACACTATTATGCATTTTCCATTAAATTCTGCAAAGTATAATGATGTATAGTGCCTTGATTTGATTCAATCCCATAAGATAAATGAATTGTGAAGATATAACAAAATTTGCCTACTTAAATATGAATGTGTTCCAAGTATCTGCAAAGTATATGAATGTATAGTGCCTTATGATGTATGTGTTCCAAGTATCCAAGTATAATGATGTATATTATTAGACACATCTAGTTTAAATTTGATTCATTTTGGGTAGGGTGACTACAATGTCTGCTTAATTTTATATAGCTTTAATTATCGACGCATCAAGTGTACAACTCACCTAATTTATTATTGAAAAAAGTTGCAATCCGTTCCGAATAGATTGAAAAATACAGAGTTTGACTTGTGAATCAACAAATTGGAGACCATTCTTAAATTGGACAGCCATGACTGCTTCATGCTTCATGCTTCCTGAATAAGTCCAATTATTATAAGCATGAATGATTAATCTAGCTAGCTAACAGTATGTTGCTTATTGTTTCAGGCATGCTTCTTTAGACAGTTCTTTCGATCTGTCGTCAAGGTCGATTATTTTACTGTGAGACATGAATTTATAATGGTAAGTCATATCCTTCGTAAAAGCGAGTTACTTGTACGAATTTTATAGATTTAGTGAGTAAAACATGTTGTTTGTGATTAACAGGCACATTTGGTCCCCCAAAATGCGAATAAATTTGATTTTCAGAAATACATCAACAGATCACTTGAAGAAGATTTCAAAGTTGTAGGAATCAGTCCAGTAATTTGGTTCATAGCAGTGTTGTATGTAAAAATTTTGTTTTATGTCCCATAGACGATCACAATTTTGTTTTATGTAGTTATTTCAATTTGAGGTTGACAGTATTTGGGATTGTATTTTTTTGTGATGGACAATTTATTGAGTATATAAAAATTAATTTAATTGTGTTCAGGTTTAAGATGTTTATAATTTGCCAAATTTTAAAATTAATATAATGACAAAAAAAAGTATATGCTAAATTTTAAAATTAATATAATTTAAATATAAAAAATCATTTTTCAAATTTATTTTGTTAGCCACGGCTTAAAGGCCGTCGCTACAATAAACAAATTTTTTTTTTAAAAAATCAGTTAGCTACGGCTAAACGGCCGTCGCTGAAATAAAAATATTTTATATATTTTTTTTAAAAATCATTTAGCTACGGCTAAAAGGCCGTCGCTAAAATAAAAAAAAATTTATATATATTTTTTTTAAATCAGTTAGCTACGGCTAAAAGGCCGTCGCTACAATAAAATTTTTAATATATATTTTTTTTAAATCCGTTAGCCACGGCCAAACTCCCGTCGCTAAAATAAAAAATTTTAATTTTTTTAAAAAAAATCAGTTAGCTACGGCTAAAATACCGTCGCTAAAATAAATAAATGTCAAATTTTTAAAAAACAAAATCAATTAGCGACGGTATTTTTCCGTCGCTAATATAAAAAATATTAATTTTTTTTTAAAAAAAAATCTGTTAGCTACGGGTAGTTTACAGTTTAGCGACGGTTTTATGCCGTGGCTAATTAGCTACGGCTATTGTGCCGTCGCTGAATCAAATAGCGACCAGAAATGTAGCCACGGGATAGCGACGGTTGGTGTGCCGTCGCTGAATCCTTTTAGCTACGGTTGTGGCTCATTCAGCGACGGTTTTTAGCCGTCACTGATTTCCATTTTTTTTGTAGTGGAGAAAAAGAGTGAAGGACTGTTTATATTGGTAGTGTGAAAGAGCAGTGGTGGTGTAGAAAATAAAGTAGATAGTATGGGAGAATATAATGGTGTGAAACAATACTTATGGTGGTGTAAAACAATCGTTGCCTTTAATTAAGTAGGGCCGTATGTACTGGTCATCACCATCTTACCATTTCGTTTCTGATGAGTGGGAATGGTGGCTCTTAGATTGAAGTGCAGATTGTGCTTGAGTGTAAATGAAGAGACAACTTGAGTGTAGATTGAAGTGCAGATTGTACTTGAGTGTAAATGCAGATTGTGCTCGAGTCTAGACCATGCATGGATGTATATATACATAAATTATGCATAATCAATAATTAACCAATGAATATTATAACATGATAAAATTATGCATCGTTGTAAAACAAATATTGATGGTTCATTTTATCATAACTTGTGCATTCTACGGCGCATGGTTTAATTTGTTGATATATTCAATGAACAACTTCATTGCAGCATAATCAATAATTACGAAAGATTCCTTTGGTCATTATTTTGAGGTAGGATGAATCTCTCACAACCTCACACTCCCTTATCCAAAGAATCACTATCTATTTATAGCTATACTGGTTGGTGATGAATGTCAAATACTTCCAATGATCAAAAGCCAGGTTCGTTTATCTTCTTATTGAGTGTGCTCTCTTCGCTTTGCATGTGTGGTCACAATGTGTTGTAATGTAACAACATTTTTCCGCTTATTAGATTTGTATGGAAGCTGACTTTGGAAGAAATATGTTCGAGAGATTGGTGTTGCTGGGTCAGAGGAAGCACCTTCCTTAATGTCCAATACAGAATGCACCCTGCCATAAGTTTATTCCCTAATGGCATATTCTATGGCAATCGGATTTCTGATGTTTCGAGTATGAGAGAAGGTATCTACAAGAAAGATTTGCTTCAAGGCAACATTTCCACCTAATAAAGTTATTTACAAATTAAACTTGAACATTTTTGAGAATTTAATTAAGGAAGCGACTACTCCACACCATCATATGTACTATCTCACACCACCATTCAATCATTTTTTCTTCTTACTAACCCACACCACCCAAATATTTTGGAAAAACAAAATGCTCAAAAAAGGAAAAAACTTCAAAACACAAACCCTCATCCTCGTCCTCCTCGCTGAGTCTTGTCCAATTTTTTCAGTGTTGTATGTATCGAGCTTTTTCAGAGAGTTTCAACATTTCAAAATTATTCAGAAACTGGAATGGTTCAAAGAGCAATTTTTTTTTCCAGAAATTTACTGGAAATAGCCTTGAAAAAACTTAGTCGCATTGGTTTAGGCGAGGGTTTGACCCTTGCCTAGACCAATGTGAAGGTGATTTTTTCAAGGCTCTGTCCATAAATTTTTGCAATAAAAATTATGAGAAAATTTCTAAAGAGCTTACATTTTGGAAAAAAAAAATTTTAAGATTATTTTTTAGTTTCTGAAGAACTTCCATTTATTTATATTTGTAGAGCAGGTGGTGAAGCAAACTTCGCAAACAAACTTGGAGAGAGTGGAACAGGTGGTTAAGCAAACTTCGCAAATGAACTTAGAGAGAGTGGAACAGGTGGTGAAGCAATCGAATGGGGGGAGAAAGTGGAGCTAGTGGTGAAGCAATCAAACCAATCGAATGGGGGAGAGAGTGGAGCAACAAGAGAAGGGGGGAGAGCAATCGAACCAATTGAATAGGGATAAAAGTGGAGTAGAGAGGGAAGATTCGATTAGAGTAGAGGGAAAATTTTGATTTTGAATGGGGGAAAGAGTGGATGTTTATTTATATTGATTGTGTGGAAAAGCAGTGGTGATGTGGGAGAGTACGTAGTATAATGGTATGAGACAATACTTGTGATAGTGTGAAATGACTGCCCCCTTTAATTAAGTAGGGTTGTATATGCTAGCCATCACCATCTAACAACTTATTTTCTAATGAGTGGGCATGGTAGCTCTTAGATTGAACTACAGATTGTGCTCGAGTGTAAACGAAGAGACAACTTGGTATTAAACTCAGATTATAAATTACTCTTAGATTGAAGTGCAGATTGTGTTTGAGTGTAAACGAAGAGATAACTTGGCATTAAATTCAGATTATAAATTATCATTTTACAGAAAAAAGAGACGATTATCTTTCTTTTCTCTAGCATACAGATCAGTTCAGTGGGTGGATGCAATGGAGACTGTGACTTCTTCTCTTAGTTCCATTGATGGTGGAAAACAAAGGTATTACTTTCTAAAGCTTTCTACACTTTACTCTCTCCCTCTCTTTTGCGATGAAACTAAATTTACATGTAGTATTTTTTTTTCCTACACACATTACAGTAAATCATGACATAAAATTTAACTCAATAATTGGTACTCAGAATTTTTATAATTTTTAAATAATATATAATTTCCATGACTTGATAATATGAATATAGCATGATAAAATTATGCATTGTCGTAGAACAAACTTATATATGTCTGACCAACTAAGCTAAATTGATAGATAGAGATGACTTCATTGCATCACAATCAATAACTCCGGAAGATTCCTTTGGTCATTTCAGAAATTCTAGCTAGTAGAGGACAAAAAATGTAAATAAACCGACCAGGCTGGCTAGACTTACTCCTATCCATTATCCTAGAGATACTGAAAAATGGTCCATATCTAAGACGATGGATGGTGATGGGGTGGCTTGGTGCGGGCCTAGCACTATCGGCCTAGCTCTCTAGAATTAGGGATAGGATGATAGAGACAAATACCCCTATCGAAATAGAAAAATCAAAGTGTTGCAATCCTTCATGCATAAGATTACTACAATGTCTCTCACACACACACTATATATACATGTAAAATATTGGTAGATAGAAATGACTTCATTGCATCATAGTCGGTAACCCCGGAACATTGCTTTGGTCATTTGAGGTAGGATGATAGAAAAAAAACATTTTCTTTTCTTAATAAAAATTTTCGTGTTTGAAAAAAAAAAAAAAAAAATAGGATGATAGAGACAAATAGAAAGATCAAGGTGTCGCAATCCTTTATGCATAAGATCACTACAACGTCGTCAACTTCCACAACCTGCATATCAGCTATAGTTCATTATTCTCCCATCAATATAATCATCTCTTTCTCTTCTCTACTTTTTTTTTAAAAAGAAGTTTCATTAGTCATCCATTTTATTGCATGAGGTGCCCACCAAAATAAGGGATCAAAAGGGAAACAAGTGTTCCATTTTCCATTCCAAAAAATTTCAAACAGAAATTTGTTTTTAATTTTTATTTCAAAATTTCATAATCGGAATCGGAAAATTCCAATGCAGATTTTGGAAATTCAGTTAGAATCGATTAAAAATTTGAAATTTCACTTTTCAGATTTTTTCTTTTTTTTGAAACTTTTTTGACAATGTTTTGAAATTTTCATTTCCGAATCCAAAATTCAGCATATAATAACTCAATTCTAGTTAAAGTTTAAAAAAAAATTAGGGGTTTCACATTTCAAAAAATTCAATGAATTTTTTTTAATTTTATATAATAATTACGATTAATTTTTTAATATAGAATTCCCCCAACTGTTTAAAAAATAATGATCTAATCAAATATAAAAAAAGTGACAAGATTTATTGGGCATGTTGGGGCTCATAATGTATGTGATCTTATTTCATTGGTATGATTAGTGCAAACATATATAGCTTATAAATTATAAAACATAAATTTTTTTAATTTTTTAAGATAATGACATATATACTTATTTTATTAACAGGATAAACAAAAAGATAATATTATAGCTTACAATATAATATATAATAATAACAACTTATTTAATTAAGAGAATTTTGAAACAAATAGGAAATTTGGATCGATATACTTTTGAATGTAATATCGGAATATTCTCAAAATATTTAAGATTGGAACACTTTTGATAAGTTTTAAATTTTTTCGGATCAGAGTCAGATATTTCAAACAAATTACAATTCCATTTCAAAAGTTTTCAAAATTTTCAAAGATCAAAAATTTTGGTATCAGATTTTTTCCAAGTTTAGAATTGGATTTTCCAAAAGAACTTGCAAACCTAGTTTCAATTCTTGGCAGCCCCATGGACATATAGACGGTAACAAGGTTGGATTAAAAGAAAGACTCAAGGAAGCCTTATGGTCGGTTTGTTACTCAACGGATTGGGTTTGACTATTATAATGGCAATGATGATTACAATGCAATAAGTCAATTATTTGTTTGGTGGGATATAAAAATGGTTTAATAGGAATCATCATTACAAAATTCATTGGAATGGACTTTCTTTCCCAAAACCCTATGAAAGCTCCTTACAATGGGCATCATAATGGTCAATACATTTTTTACCTTATTTTCCCTTCTTACCTACCACAGATCTAGAATCCACGTTAACACAATAAAGACACAAATCATTCTCATTCTATCAAGTAAACAAACATAGTAATGTTCTCATTCCCATTTTCGTTATCATTCCGATTTTCATTTCCATTTCCTTTCCCACACTACATTATATTGGCATTTTTGTAGCAACCCCCAATATAGTATTACTTTTGAAGTGTAACAATTTACCTAACAACTTTACACATTTTTACAAACAAAATGATACAATAATAGTATTATCATGAAGAGTATGGTTATAAAAGTGATACTATTCATGGTGATCCAACTTATTGTATCATTTTTTTTGTGTTACCGTTTTTCATTTTTTTAACTAAAGTTAATTTTGATTTGAAATTGTTTAGTGGATTGTAACATCTAAAAAATGATATTGTTTTAAGAATTGTTATAAAAATGTCAATTGGGTATAGTACCAGTCAATGATGTAACAAACCTTAAAAGTCCCGAGCCTGTCCGTACAAATTTATGCTTCTTTTGTTTTTTCATTTGGCAGTGTTAAAAGAAAGTGAAAAGAAGAAGACACCAAAGCTTCGCTAGATTTTTTTTTTTTTCACTTTGGTGCTAATCAAGCTTGTGGTGGGCCTTTAATTCCTCTTGATACCTTTATATAATAATATATAAACACAGCATTTTTTATAGAAAAAGAGACGTTTAACTTTCTTCTCTCTAGTATACTGATCAGTTCAGTGGTTGGATGCAATGGAGGGTGAGAGTGACTCTACCAATGTATCTTCTTCTCCTAGTTCCATTGATGGTGGAAAACATAGGTATTACTTTCACAAACTTTCGACACTCTACTCTCTCCCTCTTTTGCATGTATTTTGTTTTCTCCTACAAAAATTACAGGAAATCATGACACAAAATTTAACTAAATAATTGGTAGTCAAATTATTATTATTATTATTTTAATTTTATCTTTTTTAAATAATATATAACTTTTCCATGACTAGATAATTAATCAATGAATATTATAGCATGATAAAATCATGCATCGTTGTAGAACAAATATTGATGGTTCATTTTATTATAACTTGTGCATGGTTTAATTTGTTGATGCAGAGACAATGCCAAAATGGAAGAAGTAATGCAACTTTTGGGAATAATTTCCGATGAGAAAAATAAGATGAAGCATCCAGCTCGCGCTGGCTTGATTGATGCTGTTTTCTCTTGGACGCTACCTGATATATTCAATGAACAACTTTACAAGGATAAGGTTTACATAGCTCAAACTTATACCCCATGCATGTTCTAATGTCTTCACTAATTACATATGTTTGGCTCCCTTGTGGAACAGTTAAATATATAATAGCTTTCAATTTACTAGTAATTTTTTTTATTTTTATAAATAGATGGTTTCCACGAAATGGCGTAGGATGGATGTGGCAAACCCTTTGCTCCCGGCAATGAACTATACTATTAGATGTGGATTTATTTTGCTATATTTATTGGTCCTAGAGACTTTTTTCAACACCATGCAGTGCCAGATTATTTAAAATCGTGATATACCGAATCAAAATTGTTAGATGGGGGGGTTTTCGCAGGGGTTTTCGAACAGTGAGGGGTTTTCGAACAGTGAAGAGGGGTTGGGTTTTCGAACAGCGAAGAGGGGTTTTCGAAGAGGGGATTTCAAACAGCGAAGAGGGGTTTTCGAATAGGGGTTTTCGCAGTGAAGAGGGCAGTTTTCGAAGTGCAGAGGGGATCTCGCAGTGTGGTTTTCGAAGTGAAGAGGGTGGTTTTCGCAGGGAAAGGCGGTTTTCGAAGTGAAGAGGGTGGTTTTCGCAGGAAAGGCGGTTTTCGCAGGGTGGTTTTCGAAGTGAAGAGGGTGGTTTCCGCAGGGATAGGTGGTTTTCGCCGAGAGGCTTTCGACAGTGAAGCGGGATTCTCGCAGGGTTGTTTTCAAAGGTGATTTTCGACATTGCAGCGGGGATCTCGCAGTGGGGTTTCGAAGGTGGCTTTCTACAGTGACGAGGGTGAGCCATGCGATGGCGGTGAACTCTGTCTCAAACTTTGGAACATATTTGGCAATTTACGGCAACAAGTAAGATCTTGTAGTTTTTCCTAATCTTCGTATTGTTATGATGCTAGTATGCTTGTGAAATTGTTTGTATGTTTGTAAATTTGTACTAAATCTTGGGAGAGATGGAGTTCAAAGAAGAAAATTTTCGTTTGTTGAAAATTGATGGGAAAGAATTTGGGATTCGAAAGTCAAGAGGAGGTTTGTTGTTACTTGAATCGAGCTCGAGTGTTAGAATCAAAGTTTTTGTCAAATTGCAGATGGGAAAATGGATTGAGTTTCAGCTTAAGAAAGCTGTGGAATCAGGCTCTAATGCTTTCTCAGCCAGTTGGAAAATCAACAATAGATGGGTTATGATGGTGAAAGAGGCCAATATAGGAGGAATCTTCCTTTCTATTTTGGTGGGTTGGGGATCAGGGTCCAAAACTCTCAGGGTGCCAGCTGGCGTGGAAGGAACAGGCTGGAAACAACTCGCCCGAGCTATGAATGAGATGGTTCTAAATAAGGTGCCTCAGCCTTATCCTAAGCAGCAAGTTAGCAGATATGGGGTTTCAACTCTGCCAGGTATTAGTGTTGTCCCACCCTCACGCAACAGATCATTTGTGGAGGTAGTGGCCACTAATCCCTCCAGTGTGAGCCCTACCCCGATTGCCAGTAAGGGCCCCATTGCAACAACTTCTATTCATCGAGATTCTCCCATTGATTTCTTGTCCCAAGTATGGGGCAATCATCTTCCTCCAGATTCCGTGGCAAGAAAGAATCTTGCAAGGTCGCTGATAGAGTTGCCTGAGTCAGTGATTCAGTGGACACCTGTTGCTCTTCCGTTTGGACACACAGCCTTCTTGGTCTTCGCCAACTCTCCACATGTGTCCTCATGCGAAGCATTCGACCCGCCTCCTAGGATGCCGACACTGAGTGATCAGTCTCCCCAGCACTACCCAATGCTTCCCCATTCCCCTGCTTCTCGTGCCGCTTCAGTGGGTAAAGTTGAAAACTCGCTATCTGAGTCAGCTCGTCCATCTCAGCAGAATAAAGGCAAAGGTATTGTTGGGCCCTCACCCAGCAAAGGACCTAAGTCTTTTTCTAGACAAAGCTTGGCCAAGTCTAATGATCAACCAACATCTTGCAATTATTGGAGGTTTCTAGAAGCGGTGGAAGAAGATGTCTTCAACTTGGACCCTCTTTTGACCAAGATGTCTATGCATGCCCGCAGGGATCGAAAGCTGGCAAGAAAAACACAGCGTGACAGAGCTGCTGAATGGGCCAATTTCTCAGTCTTTCCTACCAGATCTAGGTTCATGCTGCAAAAGAGATCCAACAAATCAAGTTCATCCAACAAAGTAGGGCAGGTAGAACTTAAAGGTTGTAGTGCCCCTGCTGGGCCGACAAGGGGAGAGTCTTCCAAACATACTCAGGATTGTTCGGTATCTTTACCTTACCCTCCGGGTTTCGAGCCCCTAGCAGAACAATGTGTTGAAGCCCATGGTTTGTCTACAAATCTTTGTGTTTCTCATGCGAAGAGTTTCTCATCTACCCCAGACCACGTAGGCGCTCCTCCAGGATTCGAGGTCCCACAGACGGAAAATTTTGGGTTTCTAAGTTTTGTTTCTAGGGTCAATGACAGTGCGGAGCCTTCTGTCTCTGACTGTCATTCGACTCAGGAAGAAGCATCAGATCGTTCGGCTTTTAAAGAAATTGGCTTGACAGTGGGAGTGGACCTCAATCAAGATGAAAACAGAGCTTTAGATATGGTTCAAGCTGCAGCACAGGTGTCACGCCCCGATTTTCGAAGGAAACGAAAATCCCAAAAAGCCACGTAGGATTATCCGTTTCCCCCAAAACTCGGGACGTGAAAATTCAATAATAACAGAAACAAATAGCAGCATGAACTAAACATCTAAAACGAATAAAAAGTCTAACCCGGAGAAGACTGGCATGGCTAGCTCACTAGCGAAACTCCAGTACTGCAGCTCAAAATCTCTAAACCTGAAAGACTACTCGGCTACATTCCAAAAGGAATGTACCCAAGAAGCAAAAGCTCACTCGGGTCAGCAATAAAGCCGGTGTGAGAAATCTTCATCCCAAAAATTTAATAAATCCACACGTGACAACATTAAAATAAACAATAAACAATAAATAACCACACCAGGTAGTTCCTCCATGAGGCAAAGGTGTTATCATCCTAATAAATAAACATGCATTATTTATTACTAATAAATAAAGTTTATGAGTTATCAATCCTCATAAATGCAACAACAATACAATTCACTCATATTAGACTATTATTGAAACATTAAACAAAACACCATTTTTCTACCCTTAGGAAGACATGTAGTTCTCATTCAATGGTTGAATGAGCATTTAGTTTCTTCCCTCAAGGCTAACCTAGTATAAGCTAAAATAATCTATACACAATTTCATGGCATGCTCAATTCAATGGTTTAATTTAATTATTTATTTTGTTTTCTAATTCTTGGCTCCTTTTTCCACAATCGCACTCTCCTCCTGTGCCGAACACACCTCACCCAAGTGTGTCTCCCTTGCCATCGAAGCCACTCGGAGCGTACATGACCCAAGTGGGGTGCCACCTCGAGTGTCATGTCATCTCACCCGAAGTTCGATCACTGACAAGCATTCTACACGTACAACCGAACTCACATGGAACGGTGCACCGATATGCAAGCAAGTCTGCATACCCATAATAATATCACACGTATACAAGCAAGTCTGTATACAAAATTTTCATTTCTTTTCACATTTTTTTTTCTCTGGAGTTGTGGAAAAAGAACATTTACCAAGGATTTTATTTGAGTCATTATTTTTCCAAATCAATTAACGTCACATCACATTCCCTTTACTAGAACCATATATACATAAAACATTACCAAGGTGATATTCACAACATGACAAAATCTATTTTGCCATCTCTTTCAGAAAAGAATGAAAAACAAGTGTGTCGCAAGCACAAACATTCTTTTAACATAGTCACATACGCGTGACAAAAAAAACAAGTTCCATTACTGGCTATACCAGACTATCCTTATGGAAATCCACCTTTTCTTTTGAAAACCACCTATCATGACCACATCTATTGATTAGACAGCGACAATCAATATAGAACATACACTGTCAACATACATATCCATACCCATTTACTGTATGACCTTTGTCCTCTTTACACTGTCCCCACACCAAGTAGTGAGATGCTCCTAATGGATATGATTGGTTTGTCAGTTCCACTTACATTCAGTTATCTACTTGGTAAAGGAACTTTTTAGGAGATTTTGACTAGTTCAAGAAAACCCAACAAAGAGAAATTTGTTAAAACTGGAAGTTAGAGTTGTATAACAATGAGGTTCTCTGTGCGCAAGTCCAAGATAGGGAAAAATCCAAACTACTACACTCCAGTAAAGTTTATAGAGATGCCACAACAGAAATGCACATCAAAATCCAAATCCATCAAATACCATAAGCAACTCACCTAACTAATTGAATCCATTAAAATTTCAAGAAACTAAATGCACAAAGAAACAGATCCAACACATTCATTGTGAACTACTAATCCTATATGGATTGATACAAAACAAGAAAAACCCGTGGACACAATCCTCCTACAAGTAACTAAATTAACATCCCTGCATTAGGGTTTCCTTAGTCTTACACAAACCCTACCCGATCACATGTTTTTCTAATGATAATGATGACCTAGAAAACCCCGAATGCCTTGACAATTGCCTAAAGTCAATGTGAACTACAATGGGTATCCATTCATTCACTCAAATCAATTAATTAAAGTAATCAAACCCCTTCACCTTAATCTACCAAGTTAAGGGCAAAATCAGGAAGAAAGAAAAATGAGGGTTTAATCAAAGTATAGTAAACACACAACACATAACTATCAAAACCATCTCATAAAATAAACTGAAAGGGGTAAAAGAGAGCTCACATCCATGAAAATAAAAACCCCATCATCAAATCCTAAAAATACCTAATTCAGTCAAGAACCAAGGATTTGCAAGATACAGGGAATAAGAAAACTCGCAGTAAAAGAGAAGGAATGAAGAAAACTCACCTGAGAGATTGCAAACCGTAAGGGATTGTGCGACGGATCCACGCAATAACCCTGAAAAAATACCACAGGGCTGATTTGCAAATTAGCTATCTACTTCTTCTGCCCAAGTAGCTCCATACAACCCCCATCAACCATTCAAACCAGTTCCCAAAGAGAACATCGAATGACCTTAGTTAGATATACTAGAAGCCCCAAGATTTACAGAAGTTCAATTGTTACAATATCTAAAGAGGGAGACTTCAAGCTTGATGGTTTCAAGATGGAGTTCCATGCATCAGTAAGTTCTCGCCTCTTAGAATTTTGTACTCTGCAAGAAGTGCCTTGTGGTGGTGATAGAACACAACCAATCTGCGAGGAAGAAGAAATCACCTTTGGGTGCCGTAGATCAAACACGAACACCGCTACTGTTGCTGCTCTGCCTCTTCTTTATTTCGACCATTAACATCGAAAGATGCCAACAGTGAACAACAACCTAAATCCCATCATCACCAAGACCCCCCACACTTACAAATTGAATCCAAAAAATCCGAAACTCAATCGAAGGGGTCCCTTTATTCCCCTCTGGTCGATCGGTCTCGCCATGAATCAAGCTCAAAGAGAACAACTTGAACAAAGATTCAAGTGAGGGTTCAACCACTTTAACCGAAGCAGTATACTCAAACCAAGTGCTTCACCATCAACATGAAGCACCGCCAATTAATGGGTGGTCAAAAGCTATTCTTCAATCAACTGATGGTATTGTTTTCTCAAATGGGTATTCGACTAAATCACACTTAACAAGCAAAAAGAAGAAGAAGCAAAAGTTAATGACCAAGACCCAGACTTTGTACAGATCTGATCTCAATTGAACGATATATCTGTGTTCGATCATCTGAGACTGTGAACACCTGTTCTCAACAAGTAAAGTGAGAACGAATCAGACGATAAGAGCGATGAAGGACGCGAGGCCGAAGGAAACTAGTACCAAACGAAAGATCTATCGATCTCCATGGATGGGAACTCCAGAAGGCGAAAGAGATTGAAAATACAAACAAGAAGAACTTCAAACTCACCATGTTGAGAAATCGATCTAGAAGAAGAAAATATTTTTGCCCTAATTTCTCCTCTCTATCTCTCTCTCGTTTTCGGTGTTTTCTTTTTGGAGAGCTTTCTCTTGTTGCCAGCCATCAAAGAAGAAAAGAGAACGAAGGAGAAAAGAAAAGAATGAAGAAATAGGGTTACTCTTTATAAGGTGGGTGGCTATTCGCCCCCACCAAACTTTCGAATACACCCCCTCTTTCACAAAATAAAAACCCTACTTATTAGTTTAATAAAAAAAAAACCCAAAACCAAGCCCAAATACAATTGACTAACAACCCATCAACATTAGGGTTTACAAAAGAAATTTTTATATTTATTTAATTAGGCGGGTATTACAACAGGGTACAATATCTGACAAAGCAATGGACAAATGCAACAACCCCGGGTTTGAAGGTTTTTCATGAACCTCAAAATTCTTTCGTGGAACTGTAGGGGGCTCGGAAATACTGAGCGGCAAAGGGGTTGTCGTAGATTAATTTCAGAAAACCGTCCAGACCTTGTTTTCGTTCAGGAAACGAAATTGGAGAAATGCTCTAGAGAATTTATCAGAAAATTGTGGGGTGATAGTTCTTTTGATTGGGCTATGGTGGAATCCATTGGCAGCTCGGGCGGCATTTTAGCTATTTGGGACGCTGATCTTTTGCAGATGAGGGAAGTGTTGAAAGGGGCTTTTTCGCTTTCTATTCAATTCCAAATGATCTCGGATAACTCAATTTGGTCAGGGACTAACATTTATGGTCCATGTGATCCTTCGCTTAGAGACCACTTCTGGGAAGAACTATATGACATTGCTGGTTGGGTGCAATCGCCATGGGTGTTAGCGGGTGACTTCAATGTTGTCCGCCATATGAATGAAAAAAAAGGATGCAGGAGGAGGTCCATGAGCATACAGAAATTCAATTAATTCATTAATGAGGTGGAACTCGCCGATTTCAGTCTAAAAGGGGGAAAATTCACATGGTCAAATCGGAGAGTTCTTCCTATCCTTTGTCGACTTGATCGATTTCTAGCCTCGGTGGATTGGATTGAAAAATTTGGTGACAAAGTTGAATGGCTCAAGGGTACAGCAGGTTCTGACCATCACTCGATTTTGCTTGCGAACTCGTCTGTTGATGGTGGTACTCGCCTTTTTTCATTCGATAACAGTTGGTTTGATCACCCTACCCTGGCAGAGGAGATGAAAGCTTGGTGGAACAACTCAGTAGTCTCTGGCCACCCCGGCTACTGTTTATGGTGGAAGCTTAAGGCTCTCAGATGCAATCTCAAAAGTTGGAGAACTAAAGTTTGGGGTAAGACAAATTTATGTATTCAAAATATATCTGCTTTAATTGCAAACATTGATGCTGATGAAGAGATCATGGACCTGACTGTTGAAGAGAAGTCTTGTAGAGTGCATCTACATCAAGAGTGGACAACATTAATCAAAAGAGATGAGGAGTTTTGGAGGATCAGATCAGGAGTCAACTGGGTTCGTCATATGGATTAGGGGTCCAAATTCTTCCATACCTTGGCTAACAGACACAGACTGTTCAACTCCATTGAAGCTCTTAGCTTGGGTCAGGAGTTGGTGGTGGATGAAGTCAGTATTAGAGAACTCTTGATATCTCACTTCAAAGAGTTGTTCCATGAAAGGAGGAGTGGCGACCATTCTTCTCGGGGATTACCTTCAAGTCTATCTCTCAGTCTACGGCTACTGCCTTGGTAGATAATTTTTCGGAGATGGAAATTAGAGCAGCAATGGAAGAGCTAAAAACTGAAGTTTCTCCAGGTCTTGATGGTTTCTCTATGATGTTCTATTTGAATATGTGGGAGGTAATCAAAATTGATTTTCTGAAAGTTGTTGTAGAATTTAACTCGAGAAATTTTCTTGATTAGCGGTTGAACACCACTATCATCTCGCTCATTCCTAAATGTGCGGGAATGCGAACAGTAAAAGATTTTAGACCTATCAGTATTTTGAATGGGGCCTATAAGATCATTGCTAAGGTGTTGGCTAACAGATTGAAAATAGTTCTTCATTCAGTCATTTCTCCTTTTCAAAGTGCAGCAGTCAGTGGCAGACAGGTGGTTGATAGCCCTCTGATTGCCAATGAAATTATTGATTCTAGGAAAAAGCAAGGTGTTCCAGGGCTCGTTATCAAATTAGATTTCTCCAAAGCCTTTGACAACGTCTCTTGGAGATACTTGGATTTGGTAATGGCTCGCATGGGGTTTGACGCCAAATGGATTCATTGGCTTCACACTTGCAGATCTACAGCTAATTTCTCGCTGAAAATTAATGGTCAGCTGCACGAATTTTTCAATAGCTCGAAAGGTCTGCGACAAGGCGATCCCCTGTCTCCTCTTCTCTTTACTATAGCAGCAGAAGGTTTAACTCAAATGATTCTTAAAGCGGTTGATGCTGGCCTAGTGAGAGGGTTATCTGTTGGGGAGGGTAGTTCGCCTGTCTCTATTCTCCAGTATGCGGATGATACTATCCTCTTTTGTGATGCCTCCGCTTCTCAGGTTCTTTCTCTTAAAAGAATTATGCTTTGGTTTCAAGTTATTTCAGGACTGAAAATCAACTTTCACAAATCAAGGGTGTTGCCTATTGGAGATGTCCCTCATCTGCACCAGTTGGCGGGTTTATTGCGTTGTTCAGCTGGTCATCTTCCAGTTAAGTACTTGGGAATGCCTTTGGGGGCTAATTTCAAAAGTAAAGCTATGTGGGATGAGACGATCGAAAGGATGGAATCGAAACTAGCGTCTTGGAAACGCAAATTTCTCTCCAAAGCTGGCAGACTAGCTGTTGTACAATCCACATTAGCCTCTATCCCGGTGTTCATTCTGTCTCTTATCAAGGTTCCCTGTTCAATAGCAGCCAAGATGGAACAGATCATGCGCGATTTCCTTTGGGGTTCTACTCATAACTCTAGAAAGATGCATTTAGTGGGTTGGGAGAAAATTTGTTGTCCTAAATCTCGAAGTGGTTTAGGCATTCGTCAGGTGCTCACTTTCAATATTGCATTACTTTCTAAGTGGCTTTGGCGATTTGCAGATGAAAATGATAATTTATGGAGAGCTCTCATTATGGACAAATATGGGCGCAATAGATGGGTTTGGGAAAAGAGAACTAAGTACACTTCCTACGGATGCTCTTTGTGGAAGTCCATCTCCCGGTGCGCAAGTGGTTTCTACCCTCACACCTCTCTCCAATGTGGAAATGGTGATCTCATCTCTTTCTGGCATGATGCTTGGTGTAGTAACCAATCTTTGAAGGATCTGTTTCCAATGTTGTTTATCATTAACAACAATCAATATGCACTACAAAAAACGTAGTCTAAAACGGCACTTTGACGACGGCGTTTCATTGGAAGCGCCGGTAAAAAAGACTCAATAACGGCGTTCAGGATATAAAGCGCCGGTAAAAAACTGGGGGTAAAACACTGCCGGCGTTTGTACTGAAGCGCCGCTAAAGATCGACCTAAACCGGCGTTTTGGGCACAAAGCGCCGGTATAAAAATACCAATACCGGCGTTTAATCACAGAAGCGCCGGTAATGATAAAACTAAAATAAATTTTTTTTTTTTTGAAAGCGCCGTATTAGATGTAATAAAGCGCCGGTAAAGAGTGAACAATTCTGGCGCTTTTTTAAAAGCGCCGGTAACGAATGACCTAGACCGGCGTTTTTGTAAAAGTGTCGGTAATGACATATATTACCAGCGCTTCCTATTCAAAGCGCCGGACAAGATAAAAAAATCTCTCCATCCTAGGGCTGGGCATCCCATCGTGCAATTCCGATCCCGTCCCGTCCTGATTTTTCCAAGTCTTAATGGGATTGAATAATTTCATCCCGTCTCGATCTAGAATGGGATGAGATGAATATTTTCAATACTGCCAACCCCGTCCCGTCCCAAGCTAATTTTTCACTCTGGTATTGATGAGTATTTTCTAGAATACATCCCTCAACTTTCTGCCATTTAAACATTTAGAAATACCTACAATGGAGGTTTGGTAGCATATTTTTTGCAGTTACCTATTACATAATTACTACATGAATATTAAACTTTAATTTCTCAAAGTTCAATTTGTATCTGATTTTTTTTCTATTATCTTCCTAGCTACTAGATCATCAGATGATGGAACATGTCGTATCTGGGATATTAGAAATACCTATGCTAGTCCTCGCATTTACATTCCAAAGCCTTCAGATGCTATCACTGGTTTGTTTCAAGTTTACATTATATGTTTTGGTTGGTTAGTTGGCTGGGGTTTTTGGAATTTGGTAACTGAAATCTTAACTTGTAATTATATGCAGGGAAGAGCAATGGTCCCTCAACTAGCACCACGCTCTCAACTAGCACTGTTCCCTCAACTAGTACTGATCCACCAAGCCGCCAAATATTGTGTTGTGCATATAATGCTAGTGGAACGGTTTTTGTCACTGGTAGCTCATATACCTATGCAAGGGTAAAACTGAGTGTTATTTTTTGTGTACATTATGTTTGTTTAAACTTGTTCTTCTATACTTAGCAAATATATTGTTCAAGATTGAAAATGCACTGTTGGATGCATAGTTTCTTTTTCAAGAATAAGCAATTTGCAGGTGTGGAATGCTTTGAAGTCTAACATGTACAGATGAGTGCAAGCAACCAAATGATGAGATTGATTAAAGAAAATGAAATGCATATAATCCGAGCATGCTGATCTCGTCCCGTCCCGTATGGATCCCGTATGAACAGGATGGGATAGGGATGGGTTTATCGATCTCGTCCCATCCCGTCCTGTATCGATCCCGTATGAAGGATGAAGGATGTTGACCTTCGGTTGACTCCGCTGGTGGTCCATTTGCTAACTTTCCCTGTGCTGAATGCTCACGGGGCCATCCAGTTGAGCACGCCAGATTGTCTGGGGTCCCTTTATGATGATTTCAAATCCCGTATGAACGAGATGGGATAGGGACAGGTATTGGTTACCCTTAACCGACTCTGTTGATGAAAAAAAAATTATATTTTCTACAACGCCGCTTTAGATGTTACAAGCGCCGGTATTGGTTACCCTTAACCGGCGTTTGTGTTATGAAGCGCCGGCCGAGATAAAACCCCGCCATCCTATCACAAATAGAATTGTGTTTTTTTGAAATGCCCATAGTGGCTGTAAATAAGCGCCGGTCAAAAGCTTACACTACCGGCGCTTCTAAACAAAAGCGCCGGTCAAAAGCTTACACTACCGGCGCTTCAAAAGCGCCGGTTAAGGGTAACCACTACCGGTGCATTATTTAAGAAGCGCCGCTAACGATAAAAAACCGCGCGGGTAACGATTAAAAACCCGCGAAATAAAATTTTGGGTTCAAAAACGCCGGTTTAGATATAAAAAGCGCCGGTAAAGAGATAACAAAACCGGCGTTTTGTGTAAAAGCGCCGAGAAAGAGCGAAATAAAACCCGCGAATTATCCCACCAATAAAAGTAAATTTTAGTTTTAAAAACGCCGTATAAGACGCTGAAAACGCCGGATTAGAGATTTTACAAAATCTCTCTAGCGCTAACAAACCGTCGATTCCATTCCCTTTTCGATTTCCTTCTTCGATTCCCTCCTTCCTGCGATTCCATTCCCTCCTTCCCTCCTTCCTGCGATTCCATTCCCTCCTTCCTCCTTCCTCCTTCCTCCTTCCTCCTTCCTTCTCCTTAGCGCTTCGTGACGAATTCGCTCATTCGGTTTTCCCTCCTTCGCTCTCTGTCTCTCTGTTGAATCTGTCGAATACTGTGGTGGTGGTGGTACTATTCGAAGAGCATTCAAGGTACAATCGAATCTAGATTTTATGATTTCCAAATATAGGGTTTTTGGTTTTTAATTTTTGATGAATCGTTCTTTTGTAATCGGGAGTGGTTTTTGGTTTTTGGTCTTTTGAGTTAAAGATAAACCCCTTGAAGGTGATATGAATCATGCATCTTTTTGTTGAAATAGTGAAAAGGGGTGTTCAATGGGTTGATTCCCTTATTTCGTTCTTCATTAAAAACCTAAATGTCGACATCTTAGACTTAATTTCAAATTGTTTTGTAAGAACGCATTACTACAATACAAGAAAAGTGTAAACCAGTCTAAAAAAAAAAGTTTGGGCAATGTACAACTGGAAAAGCTATCAATCAATTAAGTTTATTTGTTATTTTCTTGTTCTTCATATTTTAGTCATTTCAAGAGCTGAGAGATGCTCCATATTTAGGGTTGTCTTGTTGCTAAGGGTGGGTACCTTTCCCTAATCAATGAAAACGATTGGCAGTCAAAGAGGGAATACAATACGTTTTATAAAATGTCTGTTTTTTTCTAATGAATTAATCAATGATGATGTATCTTGACTGCAATAAATAGTGTATTGTGATTGCAGTCCGCTTATTTTGATTAAGCACGGATAAATAAGTTTGTTTCTCTCAATTGAGATATGGTGAGATATGGTGTCTTCATCTAGCTCCTTTGTTTCTCTCAAATGTGTTTACAATTCAAGATAGTGCTTGTAGGATGGAAATTTTATGTTATGCACTGGTTGCTCTTTACATGATTAAAGCCAACTTTTTCTTTAGGTTTTATTTAGTTATCATTTTTATACATTTATCTCTTTTTTATTTTACTTAATTTTTTCGGTTTCACTTTGATATGTAAAAACATGATAGGGATTTAATGGCCCCGTTGGACAAAAGCTGGATGGATATTGGGAATCGTTTAGACCCCAACTATATAAGAGGAGTGGAAAAATTTCTTGATTTTGCGTTTCAGCACGCAAAATCTGGGAACCTCATATATTGCCCATGTAGAAAGTGTTTCAATGGTCGTCTAAAGACAAGGGATGAAGTTAGAGAAGATCTGATCATAAGTGGCATACTTCGTGGTTACACATATTGGGACTTTCATGGTGAAGATAGACATGCTACCACAGGCAGTGAGGATGACGAGTTAGAGCTTGATAATGAGGTTGAATGTGATGAAATAGACGCGTTGATAGCGGATACTTTTCCAGAGTTTAATCATGAGAATGGCAGCGATCAAAGATATGAGACAGAGACTACTAGCAGTACAGAACCACAAAATGAGGCTGAAAGAATTTTGAGGGTCATTCAAAATGCCAAGACTAGCATATATCCTGGGTGCGACATTTCTTTATTGTCTTTCATCTTAAAACTTTTACATATTAAATGTGTTGGGGGAATGAGTAACAAAGCCTTTACCATGTTGCTTAAGGAGTTAAAGAAAGTTTTTCCTAAAGGTGAGACGCTACCAAAGTCCTACTACGAGGCTAAAAAGATTATTCAAGATCTTGGGTATTCATATGATAAGATAGATGCGTGCATCAATGATTGTGTTTTATTTCGCAAAGAACATGCTGACGCAGAGTATTGCCCAACTTGTGGAGAATCGAGGTGGAAAAAAATTGATTGTGAAGATAATGATGATGATGAGGAGTCTACTAGATATTCTAATAAGAGGAAACGAGTCTCACGAAAGATTTTGCGCCACTTTCCTTTAAAACCAAGGCTTCAGAAAATGTTCATGTCTTCCAAAATTGCTTCTGAAATGAAGTGGCACCATGATAACTGTATTAGAGATGACAATCTAGCACATCCTGCAGATTCAGAGGCTTGGAAACATTTTGATCAATTGTATCCTGATTTTAGTGTTGAACCGAGAAATGTGAGACTTGGATTGGCAAGTGACGGCTTCAATCCGTTCAGCAACATGAGTCTATCATATAGCATGTGGCCTGTTGTTTTGATACCATATAATTTGCCCCCATGGATATGCATGAAACAAACAAATATGATTTTGTCTCTGCTTATTCCGGGAGAGAAAGCTCCTGGAAATGACATTGATATTTACTTACAGCCATTAATTGATGAGTTAAAAGAATTATGGGAAGAAGGCGTGGATACATTTGATGCATCCAGTAAGACAACCTTTCAAATGAGGGCAACCTTGTTATGGACTATTAGTGACTTTCCAGGTTATGCAGTTCTCTCAGGATGGAGCACTAAAGGACGTTTAGCATGCCCAGTTTGTAACGTGGAGACATGTTCGAAGAGATTAGTGTATGGAAAGAAACAATGTTATATGTGTCATCGAAGATTCTTACCACCCGATCATAAATGGCGTGATAACAAACGCGACTTTGATGGTAATAAAGAACTAAGACCTCCACCATTGTTTATGTCGGGTGATGATATTCTCGAGCAAATGCAAGACGTAGACCAAATAACATTTGGCAAGGGGAAGAAACCAGCCGAGGGAAGCGAGCATCATAATTGGAAAAAAAAGAGTATATTCTTTGATCTTCCGTACTGGAAAAATTTGCTTATTCGGCACAATCTAGATGTTATGCATATTGAGAAAAATGTGTGCGATAATGTGATTGCGACATTGCTAGGAGTTTCGACAAAAACAAAGGATAATCTCAATTCCCGTTTGGATTTGCAACATTTAAACCTTAGAGAAGAGTTACATCCAATTAAGAAAGATGAGAACACTTATTTACTCCCTCCCGCCCGCTATACTTTGTCATCCGATGAGAAGAGTCGTGTGTTACAAATCTTGAAAGATATCAAGGTTCCAGATGGTTTTTCTTCAAACATATCCAGATGTGTTAACTTAAAAGAAAAAAGGTTAATTGGCCTAAAAAGTCATGATTGTCATGTTCTTCTCCAACGACTACTTCCACTTGCTATTCGAGGCATATTGCCAGATGATGTGTGTGATGCCTTACTCGGCTTGAGTAGTTTATTCGTTGATTTATGCTCAAAAACTCTTCAAGTTGAGGAACTGAAGAGAATAGAAAGGAATGCTGCAATTACGTTGTGTCGTTTAGAGATGTTATTTCCACCATCATTTTTTGATGTGATGGTACACTTACCGATCCACTTGGCAAATGAAGTCAAGATTGCTGGTCCTGTTCAATACCGTTGGATGTATCCCATTGAGAGGTACATATATTTTCATTGTTGCAATTACCCACAAATAGGTCTTGTTTGAGAACTATACTTATACTTCCAAATGTAGGTACTTACACACCTTGAAGTCATATGTCCGGAACAAAAGTCGACCGGAGGGATCAATTGCTGAAGGTTACATTCTAGAAGAGTGTATGAATTTTTGTTCAAGGTACTTGCATGATATAGAAACAAAGTTTAATAAAGTTCCTAGGAACTATGATGGCTCTGGTGACCAACATCAAGGGGGACTTTCTATATTTTCAACAAAGGGACGTGGTTTGGGAAAATCAGATGTGAAAGAGTTGACTATGGAAGAATGGACTCAGGCACATTGGTACATCTTGCAAAATTGTGAAAATGTGACACCTTTTATTGAGTAAGAAACTACTATCTACACTACTCGTTTGTTTTTAAGTCACCAAATTATCTAACATATGTTACTTATTTGCAGGGAACATAAAAATATCTTAAAACATACACATTCAAGGAACTTAGACCTTATTCATCGTCGACAATTTCCAAAGTGGTTTGAGTCTCGTGTAAGAAACTTAGACCTTATTCATCATCAACAATCATATTAAGAATATTGTTCATAACATAATTGGTATTTTTCATTGCTTAGGTGATTGAATTATGTCGAACAACTAGTCATGAATCGATCGAACAGTTGCGCCCATTAGCTCGTGGACCTGACAAAGTAGTATTGTCATGGAGTGGTTATGTTGTCAATGGATTTAAGTTTCACACGAAAAGCCGGGAAGCTCGGTTAAAAACACAAAATAGTGGTGTGGTTGTTAATGGAGATAATGGAGTTGATAGATTGAATTATTATGGAGTTCTTATTGATGTTGTTGAATTGCAATATGTAGGAGGAAATCGTGTTGTTTTGTTCAAGTGTGATTGGAGAGATATCCATAGTCCTGGACGAGGTATTGAAAGGGATAGACATGGTTTTGTAAGTGTTAATTCCGAACGAATACTTCAAACAAATGAACCATTCGTCTTAGCAAGCCAGTGTGAACAAGTTTTCTATGTTAGAGACAATGCAAGATCGGGATGGCTAGTTGTGACAAAAGCTGTACCACGTGAGTTTTATGTTGTGCCAGAACATGAAGACGAGGCAACAGTCGATGAAATAGATGCATTGCAGCCCCTAGTACTAGGAGATACATCAATCACTTGTGCACCAAGTGATGATGTGGATCATGTTGTATGGAATAGAGCTGATTTGCCAATGGAAACAATTCCATTGTCAGAAAATAACACCCAAAAAAAAAAAGGAAAAGAAAATAAGAGACATGTCTTAAATAAGGTATCAACATTCTCACATGCATATCTCTTGAAATTTTTTGTTTCTTAGTATGACTTGAAGAGTTGAGACATGTCTTAAATAAGGTATCAACATTTGAGATTTTTGTTGGTGTTTATTTTGCATGCAAATGAGATTTGATCCAGTATGCAATCCTTAACATTTGGATGTTGATCATTTTCAGAGAAGGTTGTACAAGCAGAGTGGAGGAGGTGAACATTTTGCAAAGAGACGTCTTGAAGGTAATTCTAGCTAATTTTCTGCAGTCTTCTCGTTGTGTTTAGGTGTAAATTTCTGTTGTGAAATCTGAAACCTGGAGCTTGTATTTGGGGTGTTCTGAAATCACTGAGGCTTTACTGTGTTGTGGTTTGTTCTTTGGCTTTACTGTGTTGCAGAAAAAAGATAATCAGTTAATTGAAAATAATTGTATTAGATGTTTTGGAGCTCAAAGAATCCAAAATGGTAAGATAATCAGTTTATTTAAGTTCCATGAGTTGCGAAAGTCGAGTTATTCCGAAACGTTTATCAGAATCCAAAATGGTAGGATAGACGAGAAAGACAAGTCTAGTTGGAAACATATGATCCACTGTAAAGTCTTGTGCTATGCTAATTTTCCTAGTACCAAGTTTTGCTTGCTTATATATAATATGTACTGTTTTCAATGAGCAGAAGCATTGGAGATCTGGCGCACTGAAAAACTAAAAGAATCTGACCAGATGGAATATGGAAATGCAACCTTAAACATCCCCAAAAATGAAACACATATAGTCTCCTTAAAATTATATAGTAGAATGTCCCGTAAAATTTTACTGAAGTGCTTTTTTCAGATGAGGAAGACATTATTCCTGGCCAGCTACTTCCACCAGAATGCCATGCTGAGGTGCATACTGATTATAGTGGTGCTGCTGTCAGATGGGGGCTCACTCACCATAAAGAAACTGCAGCTGACTGTTGTCAGGCTTGCTTGGACCAGGCTAAAAATGCAAAAGATGGTGAAAAGAAATGCAATATATGGGTTTATTGCCCATCGGAAACTGGCTGCTATTCTCCTGACATTTATGAACACAAACATCAGGAATGTTGGTTGAAGCAGGTAATGCTTAGTTTTTGTAGGTTTAATTACTAATTCTTACCAAAGTTTAGTTTCTTAAAATGTTGATAATGATTTTCTTCCCCAAGTCATTAGGTTTATTAGTTTAAAGGAAACTGGTTCATAATATATGGTTCATAACTTATTATCACCCTGGAGTTGCTGTTTATGTCAGTTCTTTGTTTGTCCTAAAGAAGAAACCGATGCTTGTGTGAAAAACTGAATGTGAAGAATATGCAAGCCTTATGACCCTTGATATATCTATTCATGAAACATGCCAGTTGTAGATGTTGTTAAACTGTATACATTGATTTTTTAGCAATGATATATATAGTTCACTTAAAAATCAAGAAATGTCCGACTTAACTCGTGCGAAATACATACTATTCTTGTATGTTTTCTGTGTGTCAGATTTTTTGCCTGCGAAATCAAGTTATGGCTGTTTGATATCCTCTGCGACAAATCCCGAATGAACACCGGACTGCCCAAATCAACCGGCATACACACGCTCCAACCGCATGTCGCCGCATCTCAGCATGTCAACGCTGCGACAGACAGCAGCAATGCGTCCCAGCATCAGCAAAAGCAACAGCAACGCAGCGCAACAACAGCAGCATCAACGCAGCGCAGCAACAGCAGCAGCAAAAGGATACGCTCTGTTTTGCGAGAGCCCATCCAGTTCCGTTCCACAAATTCCCCCAGGTTAAACCATGACACTCTGTTTTGCAACAGAGTGCTCTGCCTACGCACAGCATCTGCCCCTGACCGCAAAAAACAGTCCGCAAACAGGTTAGTTGATTCCTCTTGTTAAAAACAAAACCATGTCATCTTTTGGTCATTATAGGCTTATAACTCAGTGATTCCAACTTACTTTTGTCGGCCATTTGTCATAGCTGAAAATAATCGCAAATAAATATGGAGAACACTGTGGAGGTTGGCCTTCTTGGATCAAAAGAAGAAGAGGCACAGAGCTTGAAACTAAGAGTATGGATAGAATCAAAGAAATTTTGGGGAGTTGCATTTCCTGCTATTATCTCAAGACTGTCGTCAACAGCAATCACCCTGGTAACACAGTCATTTATGGGACACATTGGTACATCAGAACTTGCGGCATATGCACTCATCCAAATCATCCTTGTACAATTTGTAAACGGCATAATAGTAAGCCCTATTGTCCTATCTCGTTTTCTTAATGCTTAGAGTTAAAATGGTCTCTGATATTCTAACCATTATCAACTTATATATAACTTACCTCACACGGATCTTTATTTTTGCATGATTCTGACCGTTAATCTGTTGCATGCTTTCCAAGTCAATAATAAGATCATTGTTAATCTGATATATGTAACTTTCTAATCTTCCAAAATATTAGAAAGTTACACTAAACCGGTTTGGTCTTCTGCGAGTGTTTAAAGACTTCACTTACAATTACTATACCTCATGGCGAAGGTGAACCGAATGAGTGGAGGAGGAATGGCAAGAGGAGCTCCGATGTCGCTCTTGCTGATTCACAGAAATCCAATCAAGATTTTGTCACTTGACTAAACATCTTCATCGATGATGAATTGTAGTTTGATATCTAATCATTTTGCGCAACATATGAATTTTATTAGTTCTCCTATATTGAATTGCTAGTTTGGAACACCTTACTCTGTATGCTTTTAGTATCACTTCTAACAAATTCCTTTTGCTACTTCTATGTTAGGTCCGGGAAATGCTATTCTATTGAATCTTGGCACATTACGTGCAACTGCCATGCCAGAACGTGTATTCATATTTGACTATAACCGGTAATCTCTGATTTCTAGCTGATAGTGTGGGTTTTGGGTTTTGACCATGTGTTTGTCTTCATACTCTAAATGAAATATTCCATTGGAACTGTTTTTGAACATCTGCAGTAAAGGAGGAAAGGCTTTCTTAGATCATCTGTTACCTCGCTTAAATCCAAAGAACATGAATGGAGCACCATCAATGCCATTCGAGCTTGAGGTAACACTGTTTATATCTTTATATATCTAAATAGATAAAATTCAACAACCGTTCAGGCAATGTTTTGGCATTGCATATGGCTCCACAATGGGATTTATTTTTTCCTTCCATGGTGAAAAAAGATCTATTGGATTCAGAATGAAAAGTCAACTGTGAATTTTCTAACATTACCATAATAACATCATTCTAGGGTTGCTCATACGTACAATTCTATTGGCTCCATCTGCGTTTTGTTTTTACCATTTTTCAAATTTCATAGCTGTTGATAATGATCCAAATGAACTTTTTGCACTGCATTTGGTGAAGATGGAATGCTTTTAGAAGCATGCTTTTATAATATAGTTTTTAGACAAATTTATATCAGTTTCCTAGCTGAGCCCAGACACATCCTTGTACAAACTTTATCTTGTTGATAATTGTGTATTTCCAAAGTATAGGGGAGATGGAGACACTGGACGCATTTGTGGCAATAATATTTTTCTTCTGTTTTATTGTCTGAGTCTTTAGCAAGCTAAATGCACTTCCAATATTGGAAGTAACAGTGATTATGAATGTTTGAAGAGTGACAAAAAAGAAAGCATTTTTTTATGCTGTGTTAAGCAAAAGTAACTATTTAGGTACATTTCCATGTCACACTCAGAGTTTCGTTGGGTCACTGGCTGTTGTGAAATATGGCATGCTTAACAATTTAAGGTTCTGATTTTCTGAAATTTACATTGGAGCAGCAAACACAATTGTTTTCCTTGTAAACCCTTGAATTTAACATTTCAATAAAAGAACTTCATACCCATTTAAGGTTTGTTTGAGTTCATTCAGACTTTCCTGGAAATTCTACTGGAAACCTAGTTTATTGAGTCCAAACTTTTCTGCAACGGCAAAAGATATGATTAAGGTAAATATGACGACGCTAATAACTAGTACACAGTGCACTGCTACTATTTCTGATCATCCTTGTTGATATGAATTGTGCTACCGCTTATGGGTACATTTTATATCAATTTTTCTCAGGAAGGTTTCCACACATTTCGTGGAGGATTTTGGAACTACTTCAGCATGGGTAAGTGCTTTTTCTGTGCTCTAGTATTTATTCATTGTTTTTAAATTATTGATAATAAGATCTTACAGGCTCTGTGTGATCATTGCATCATGAACCATATTGCAGCAACAATTTCAATCATTAATGGAAACTCTGAGCACGACAGAGCCGCATTACATCAGATGTTGCTGGAGTAGCACCGTCTGGCAAGGCGTATTCTTATCCTGGAAAAATGTTAGATGATGATGCTGTGCCTGCAAACACTTCTTCTGGTAGGTAAGGGTACTGTAATGAACATTTTTGAGTTCTTTTCCTTGACCATTTTATAAGATTAACGCATCAAATATGAACTAATGGTAGAGTTGAGTTAACTTTTTATTCTGAGTTTAGTTAGATTTTTCCTTTTTGCAGTATCCTGAAGAGTGATCACCAAAGCAACGTGGACTATGCTTGGAATGAAGTAAGAGGAAAACTTTTCGGTGCACTTGATGTTGTTCAACATGACCAAAGTTTAAGAAATAGAATGGATGAATATGAACAATACAAGGATGTATAAGGATGCACTGCCTATATATGTTGCAGGTTTTAATATATGGTTGTTACAGTACTGTAGAAAATTATAGTGTGCTTTGAGTTTATAGTTACTGAAGGAGATTTTAGTAGATGATATGAAATTACAAAATTTACAGTCTATTTTTTCCGTCCCAATGACAGGTTTTTATTTTTATTTTTATTGATTTTTTTTTTCCCGTATGTTAACATAACCGGCGCTTCCAAAGCGCCATTAAAATGTAGGTTTTTTACATATTTGTTAAGACACCCGGCGCTTTAAAAGCGTCGCAAACAATATTGTAAAATATTATTTTTATATAACCGGCGCTTTTAAACCGCCACTAAAAGCTATAAATACGGCGTTTCTAGCCAAAAGGGAATGTAATATCAATTTAATTAGCGGCACTAATATAATCTTTTGTGGCGCTTTCAAAGCGCCGCAAATAATCACTTTTAACCGGCGCTTTTCAATAAACGTCGTTAATCTTTTAGCGGCACGTACCTTTGCCGGCGCTCTTCGGCGCTTGTCAAAATGCCGTTAATGCTCTAAACCGGCATATGTTTAGCTTTCCCGGCGCTTTGGGAAACGCCGCTTAAAAATTTTTTGTTGTAGTGATGGGAGTGTAAGCAATTTTTGGTCTAACAGCAATTCTTGGGATCTTTCCTTTCGAAGACACCTCAATACTGGGGAACTAGATGAATTCGCTAATCTAATGCATTTGTTGGATAGACAAATGCTCTCAGAGGGATCAGATAGTTTGGTGTGGAAGGGTAAAGGGGTGGGCTTCTCGGTGAAAGAATTTTCAGATATGTTGGCTGCATCTCATTATGAGACCCATTCTAACCCCTTCATTTCTTCCCACAAAAATCTGGTATGGGTGAAAAACATTTTTCCTCGGATTAATTTCTTTAGTTGGTCAGTTTTGCATGAGAAGCTCTTGACTAAAGATAGTTTAAGAAAAAGAGGAATCCTCACAGGGAGTCTTTGTGTGCTTTGCAATGAATTTGATGAGACACTAGACCATTTGATGCTTCACTGCAGTTTTTCCAAATCCATTTTGTGACGACCCGCCTCCCGCACTGTACAGATATTGTCCGCTTTGGGCTACCATCCGGCCCGCACGGCTTTAAAAGGCCTCTGTCAGAGTATGCACAGCGGAACTGTCATCTCCACCCAGATATTGTCCTCTTTGGCTTCACAGTCGTTAGCTGTTCCTGACCTCAAGGTTTTACGTTCCTTCACAGTCGTTAACTGTCCCTCAGAAGGCCTCTATCAGAGTATGCACAGCGGTATCTCCCCACGGAGGCCATACTGTCATCCCATCCAGATATTGTCCTCTTTGGCTTCACAGTCGTTAGCTGTTCCTGGCCTCAAGGTTTTACGTTCCTTCACAGTCGTTAACTGTCCCTCAGAAGGCCTCTGTCAGAGTATGCACAGCGGAACTGTCATCTCCACCCAGATATTGTCCTCTTTGGCTTCACAGTCGTTAGCTGTTCCTGACCTCAAGGTTTTACGTTCCTTCACAGTCGTTAACTGTCCCTCAGAAGGCCTCTGTACAATGGGGAGATGACCCTGCACATATAAAGATCATCAACCTCCCCTACCCAGGCGATGTGGGACTATGTTTCCCCTTCGTAGCTCGCCCAACTCCTCTTGGGATTCACGGGCCTGTTGGGCCTATTGGGCTCCAACCCTCACCCTCACCCTCCCCCTCAAGTCCGCCCACACAAGGGTCTCACAGTCCACTCCCCTTAAGGCCCAACGTCCTCGTTGGCCACACAGGCACAACGTCCACGTTGCCCGAGGGCCCACCTCCACGTGGCACACTTCCGGCTGGGTCAGGCTCTGATACCAAACTGTGACGACCCGCCTCCCGCACTGTACAGATACTGTCCGCTTTGGGCTACCATCCGGCCCGCACGGCTTTAAAAGGCCTCTGTACAATGGGGAGATGACCCTGCACATATAAAGATCATCAACCTCCCCTACCCAGGCGATGTGGGACTATGTTTCCCCTTCGTAGCTCGCCCAACTCCTCTTGGGATTCACGGGCCTGTTGGGCCTATTGGGCTCCAACCCTCACCCTCACCCTCCCCCTCAAGTCCGCCCACACAAGGGTCTCACAGTCGCTTTGGGCTACCATCCGGCCCGCACGGCTTTAAAAGGCCTCTGTCAGAGTATGCACAGCGGAACTGTCATCTCCACCCAGATATTGTCCTCTTTGGCTTCACAGTCGTTAGCTGTTCCTGACCTCAAGGTTTTACGTTCCTTCACAGTCGTTAACTGTCCCTCAGAAGGCCTCTATACAATGGGGAGATAACCCTTCACATATAAAGATCATCATCCTTCCCTACCCAGGCGATGTGGGACTATGTTTCCCCTTGGTAGCTAGCCCAACTCCTCTTGGGATTCACGGGCCTGTTGGGCCTATTGGGCTCCAACCCTCACCCTCACCCTCCCCCTCAAGTCCGCCCACACAAGGGTCTCACAGTCCACCCCCCTTAAGGCCCAACGTCCTCGTTGGCCACACAGGCACAACGTCCACGTTGCCCGAGGGCCCACCTCCACGTGGCACACTTCCGGCTGGGTCAGGCTCTGATACCAAACTGTGACGACCCGCCTCCCGCACTGTACAGATACTGTCCGCTTTGGGCTACCATCCGGCCCGCACGACTTTAAAAGGCCTCTGTCAGAGTATGCACAGCGGAACTGTCATCTCCACCCAGATATTGTCCTCTTTGGCTTCACAGTCGTTAGCTGTTCCTGACCTTAAGGTTTTACGTTCCTTCACAGTCGTTAACTGTCCCTCAGAAGGCCTCTATCAGAGTATGCACAGCGGTATCTCCCCACGGAGGCCATACTGTCATCCCATCCAGATATTGTCCTCTTTGGCTTCACAGTCGTTAGCTGTTCCTGACCTCAAGGTTTTACGTTCCTTCACAGTCGTTAACTGTCCCTCAGAAGGCCTCTGTCAGAGTATGCACAGCGGAACTGTCATCTCCACCCAGATATTGTCCTCTTTGGCTTCACAGTCGTTAGCTGTTCCTGACCTCAAGGTTTTACGTTCCTTCACAGTCGTTAACTGTCCCTCAGAAGGCCTCTGTCAGAGTATGCACAGCGGAACTGTCATCTCCACCCAGATATTGTCCTCTTTGGCTTCACAGTCGTTAGCTGTTCCTGACCTCAAGGTTTTACGTTCCTTCACAGTCGTTAACTGTCCCTCAGAAGGCCTCTGTACAATGGGGAGATGACCCTGCACATATAAAGATCATCAACCTTCCCTACCCAGGCGATGTGGGACTATGTTTCCCCTTGGTAGCTAGCCCAACTCCTCTTGGGATTCACGGGCCTGTTGGGCCTATTGGGCTCCAACCCTCACCCTCACCCTCCCCCTCAAGTCCGCCCACACAAGGGTCTCACAGTCCACCCCCTTAAGGCCCAACGTCCTCGTTGGCCACACAGGCACAACGTCCACGTTGCCCGAGGGCCCACCTCCACGTGGCACACTTCCGGCTGGGTCAGGCTCTGATACCAAACTGTGACGACCCGCCTCCCGCACTGTACAGATACTGTCCGCTTTGGGCTACCATCCGGCCCGCACGGCTTTAAAAGGCCTTTGTCAGAGTATGCACAGCGGAACTGTCATCTCCACCCAGATATTGTCCTCTTTGGCTTCACAGTCGTTAGCTGTTCCTGACCTCAAGGTTTTACGTTCCTTCACAGTCGTTAACTGTCCCTCAGAAGGCCTCTATACAATGGGGAGATAACCCTTCACATATAAAGATCATCATCCTTCCCTACCCAGGCGATGTGGGACTATGTTTCCCCTTGGTAGCTAGCCCAACTCCTCTTGGGATCCACGGGCCTGTTGGGCCTATTGGGCTCCAACCCTCACCCTCACCCTCACCCTCCCCCTCAAGTCCGCCCACACAAGGGTCTCACACATTTGGAGCAGTTTCTTGGCGGAATTCGGTTTGAGTTTGATGTTTGAAGGCTCCATTTTAGATTGGTTAAGTTGGTGGTCTCAAGCTAACCCTTCCCGTCGGGGGGAGTGGTTATGGCGTAGGGTCCCTCACGTTCTTATGTGGTGCGTGTGGAAAGAAAGAAACAAAAGGGTATTTGAAGGACTCAACAGATCAGAGCACTCTATCTTTATCGAGATTAGAGAATTGCTGTGGAGGATGGGTACGACATGTAATTTGTTTAGGGAGTTGGGTTTTGACACTTTCATAGGGTTTTGGCATTCCTTGATATAAGAATGTTTCTCTTTGTAATTTGTTTCCCTTTCTTTCATTAATAAACCTTTTCGTGTTTGAACCAAAAAAAAAAAAAAGAATTGATATATAGAGTGAATCAGTGAAAGGCCTTTCGAAAACAGTTGAATTCAGTAAAGTTTTTGAAGATGAATAAAGCCCGGGTTTTGTTTTTCTCACTACACCAAATTGTCATTTTTGTAACAATTCCCAAAACGGTATAACTTTTGAATTGTAACATATCACAAAACTATTTCAAGTAAAAAATAAATTCAATCAAAAAAATGAAAAACAATTTCACAAAACATGTGATACAATAATTATTGATGATAATAGCATCACATGTAGCATCATACTATTCTTGATGATAATTATTGTAACACTTTGTAATGTTATTACACCAAATTAGCATATTTGTAACAACTCTCAAAACAACAACATTTTTGAGTTGTTACAATCCACCAAAACTAAATTTAGTCAAAAAATTGAAAAATAATTACACAAAAAAAAATAATATATTAAATTGGATGACTATGAATAGTATCACTTGTGGGACCATACTATTCATAGTAATACAATTATTATATCTCTTTGTCTGTGAAAATGTATAAAATTGTTTTGTAAATTGTTATAGTTTAAAAGTGTTACTATTTTGAAGATTGTTACAAAATTGTCAATTTGATGTATTGTATGTAAAATTGTGTAGTGGACTGTTACAGTTCAAAAATGATTTTATTTGGAGGTTGTTACAAAAATGTCAATTTGGTGTAGTGCATCTTTCCCCGTGATCACTATCACATGAGGAAAACCTAATCTTCTTTGACCTTCTTTTAACTACTTTGATCTAATCTTCTTTGATCTGATTTTCTTTGATCTAATCTTCTTTTAACTTATTTGATCTGATATTCTTTTATCTTCTTTGATCTGATCTTCTTTGATTTGATCTTATTTGATCTAATCTTCTTTTATCTGATCTGATCTTCTATGTTATTCTTTGAATTTCTTTGATCTGATCTTTTTGATTTGATCTTATTTGATCTGATATGATCTTCTTTGATCTGATCGTAAAGAAAAAACAAGCGGCTTGGAGTATGTTTCCAATTTATATATATATTTGCTTTATATAATTAAAAAAAAGAATTAGCTACGGTAGAGAACCGTGGCTAATGGCACACTGCCGTCGCTAAGATAAAAATATTATATAAAAAACAATTTCATTGGCGTGATTCGAACCCGAGTCGCCTGGGTGAAAGCTAGGTTTCCTAATCGGGCTGGACGGCAATGGGTCGGTGGTAATTTTATCCAGTTTATATATATCTATTTGCTTTATATAAATTTTTTTTAAAAAAAATTTAGCTACGGTAGAGAACCGTGGCTAATGAGCCACGACACTTTGCAGTCGCTAGTATAAAAATTTTAATATAATAAAAAAGAAATTTTAATATAATAAAAAAATTTCATTGGCGGGATTCGAACGCGAGTCGCCCAGGTGAAAGCCAGGTCTCCTAACCGGGCTGGACGAAAATGTGTTATTGGTGATTTTATCCAGTTTATAAATATATAGCGATTTTGCTTTATATAATTTAAAAAAAAAATCACATTTAGCTACGGTATTTTGACCGTGGCTAACAAATTTTTTTTAAACATTCGCTACGGCTCTAGTGCCGTCGCTATATTGTATTTTTATAATTTTTTTAAAAAAAATCACATTAGCTACGGTATTTGGACCGTGGCTAACAAATTTTTTTTTGTAAACATTAGCTACGGCCCTAGCGCCGTCGCTATATTGTTTACTTATAATTTTTTTAAAAGAAAATCGCATTAGCTACGGTAATGTGACCGTCGCTAACAAAAAATATTTGTAAACATTAGCTACGGCCATAATGCCGTCGCTATATTGTTTACCTATAATTTTTTTTTTAAATCACATTAGCTATGGTAATGTGACCGTCACTAACAAAATTTTTTGTAAACATTAGCTACGACCCTAGTGCCGTCGCTATATTGTTTACTTATAATTAAAAAAAAAATCACATTAGCTACGGTAATGTGACCGCGCTAACAAAAAATATTTGTAAACCTTAGCTACGGCCCTAGTGTCGTCGCTATATTGTTTACTTATAAATTTTTTTTTAAAAATTCACATTAGCTACGGTATTTTGACCGTGACTAACAAATTTTTTTTTAAACATTAGCTACGACCCTAGTGCCGTCGCTATATTGTTTTTTTATAATTAAAAAAAAATAACATTAGCTACGGTATTTGGACCGTGGCTAACAAATTTTTTTTATAAACATTAGCTACGGCCCTAGCGCCGTCGCTATATTGTTTACTTATAATTTTTTTTAAAAAAAAATCGCATTAGCTACGGTAATGTGACTGTCGCTAACAAATTTTTTTTGTAAACATTAGCTACGGCCCTAGTGCAGTCGCTATATTGTTTACTTATAATTTTTTTTTTAAAAATATCACATTAGCTACGGAAATGTGACCGTCGCTAACAATAAATATTTGTAAACATTAGCTACGGCCCTAGTGCCGTCACTATATTGTTTACTTATAATTTAAAAAAAAAAATCACTTTAGCTACGGTAATGTGACCGTCGCTAACAAATTTTTTTTGTAAACATTAGCTACGGCTCCACTGCCGTCGCTATTTCTCGTATTAGCGACAGTTTAAAGCCATCGCAAAACGGTTAGCGATGGTGATTTTAATTTATGTATCAAAACCGTAGCAGAAACTATAGCCACGGTGTTATGCCATCGCAAAGCGTTTAAATAGCGACGGTCGCTAATTTCCGTAGCCAATAATGTTTTTTTTTGTAGTGATGATAGAGACAAATAGAAAGATCAAGGTGTCGCAATCCTTTATGCATAAGGTCACTACAACGTCGTCACCTTCCACAACCTACATATCAGCTATAGTTCATTATTCTCCCCTCATTATAATCATCTCTTTCTCTTCTTTACTTTTTTTTATTAAAAGAAGTTTAACTAGTCATCCATTTTATTGTATGAGGTGCCCACCAAATTAAGGTTTGTTTTGTTTTTTGGATGGAAAATTTTAGGGGTCGAGGGAGGGGTCGAGGGAAAGGGAGCGAGGGATGGGTGGTTACACCCATCCTCCTTGGGATGAGTGCCTGTGCACATCTCTAATGCGATGCGCTCATCCCGAGGAGGATGAGTGGTTACACCCATCCCTCGCCCCTTTCCCTCGCTCCCTCCCTCGCTCTGTAGCAAAACTCTTTTTGGATGAATCAAAAGGGAAACAAAAACAAGCGTTCCATTTTCCATTCCAAAAAATTTCAAAACGGAAATTTGTTTTTAATTTTTATTTCAAAATTTCATAATCGGAATCAGAAAATTCCAATGAAGATTTTGGAAATTCAGTTAGACTCAATTAAAAATTTGAAATTTCACTTTTCAGAAATTTTTTTTTTTTTGAAACTTTTTGGACAATGTTTTGAAAATTTCATTTCCGAACCCAAAATTCAGCATATAATAACTCAATTCTAGTTAAAGTTTTTAAAAAAAATTAGGGATTTCACATTTCAAAAAATTCAATGAAAATTTTTAATTTTATATAATAATTACGATTAAATTTTTTTAATATAGAATTCCCCAAACTGTTAAAAAAAGAATGATCTAATCAAATATAAAAAAAAAGGGACAAGATTTATTGGGCAAGATGTATGTGATCTTATTTCATTGGTATGATTAGTGCAAACATATATTTCTTATAATTATAACACATAATTTTATTTTTATTTTTTATGATAATGACATATATACTTATTTTATTAATAGGATAAACAAAAAGATAATGTTATAGCTTACAATATAATATATAATAATAACATCTTATTTAATTAAGAGAATTTTGAAACAAATAGGAAATTTTGGATCCATATACTTTCGAATGTAATAATCGGAATATTCTCAAAATATTTCAGATTGGAACACTTTTGATAAGTTTTAAATTTTTTCGGATCAGAGTCAGATATTTCAAACAAATTACAATTCCATTCCAAAAGTTTTCGAAATTTTCAAAGATAAAAAATCTTGGAATCAGATTTTTTCCAAGTTTAGAATTGGATTTTCCAAAAGAACTTGCAACCCTAGTTTCAATTCTTGGCAGCCCCATGGACATGTAGATGGTAACAAGGTTGGATTAAAAGAAAGACTCAAGGAAGCCTTATGGTCTGTTTGTTACTCAACGGATTGGGTTTGATAATGATGATTACAATGCTATAAGTCAATTATTTGTTTGGTTGGATATAAAAATGGTTTAATAGGAATCATCATTACAAAATTCGTTGGAATTGACTTTCTTTCCTAAAACCCTATGAAAGCTCCTTACAATGGGCATCATGATGGTCAACACCTTTTTTATCTTATTTTCCTTCCTTACCTACCATAGATCTAGAATTCACGTTAACACGGTAAAGACACAAATCATTCTCATTTTATCAAGTAAACAAACATAGTAATGTTCTCATTCCCATTTCTTCTTTTCCCACACTATACCATATATATTGGCATTTTTGTAACAACCTCTAATATAGTATCACTTTTGAAGTGTAACAATTTACCTAACAACTTTATACATTTTCACAAACAAAATGATACAATAATAGTATCACCATGAAGAGTATAGTTATAAAAGTGATACTATTCATGGTGATCCAATTTATTGTATCATTTTTTTGTGTTACTATTTTTCATTTTTTTGACTAAATTTAGTTTTGATTTGAAATTGTTTGATAGATTGTAACATCTAAAAAATAATATTATATTAAAAATTGTTATAAAAGTGTGTATGGGGTGTAGTACCAGTCAATGAAGTAACTAACATTAAAAGTCCCAAGCCCCTGTCCGTACAAGTTTATGCTTCTTTTGTTTTTTCATTTGGCAGTGTTGAAAGAAAGTGAAAAGAAGAAGATACCAAAGCTTTGCTAGATTTTATATTTTTTCACTTTGGTGCTAATCAAGCTTGTGGTGGGCCTTTAATTTCTCTTGATACCTTTATATAATAATATATAAACACAGCATTTTTAATAGAAAAAGAGACGATTAACTTTCTTCTCTCTAGTATACTGATCAGTTCAGTGGTTGGATGCAATGGAGGGTGAGAGTGAGTTACCATAGCTCAAACTTTACAAGCTCGCGCTGGCTTGATTGATGCTGTTTTCTCTTGGACGCTACCTGATATATTCAATGAACAACTTTACAAGGATAAGGTTATTTACATAGCTCAAACTTATACCCCATGCATGCTCTAATGTCTTCACTAATTACATATGTTTGGCACCCTTGTGGAACAGTTAAATATATAATAGCTTTCAATTTACTAGTAATATTTTTTTTATAAATAGATGGTTTCCACGAAATGGCGTAGGATGGATGTGGCAAACCCTTTGCTCCCGGCAATGAACTATACTATTAGATGTGGATTTATTTTGCTTTATTTATTGGTCCTAGAGACTTTTTTCAACACCATGGTGCCAGATTAAGTTTTCATCCTTAAGTTTTCATCATTCATACCTACTTAATCGCCACCAACAACAATTAAAGAACAATACATGAATATCAAAATGTTAACTATTAGAATCTAACCCATGCCAACCTTAAGTATTAGAAGCTGATTTTGAAAACATCATAAAATAAACTTCTATTGGAAAAAGAAGTTGGACGCTTTAGAATTAAAATAGAAAACACTAAAATTTTCTGAATTAAAACTGTAAAATTCAATCTGGTTCAACTGTTGTTTTCTTCTAGGAATATGAAGAATTGAAGACCTTCGTTGAAGGAAAAAAAAAAAAAAAAAACTCCATTCCAACCTAAATCATCTGTTAACACCATTAAAAAGGGAGTATAAAGTTTACAAGTGTTACACACAGAAGAATATACTTTCCCTACTTTGATAGTTAAAATATGAAGATGAAGATCATCTTTTTCTCTCCTATTTTTATTTGTTCTTCTCACAATTCACATACAACTCTGATGACGAGTTATATAAATATTTTTCTGTTAAATTATTATATTTTGGTAAATCTCATCCATATTTTATTTCCAACTTCAAAACACCATCCTGATTTGTAATATAGACATGATCACCCTTAAGTTTTCATCCTTCATTTTCATCCTTCGTGCTTACATGCATAATCACCACCATCAACAATTGCAAAAGAATACATAAATTAAATATCAAAATATTGAATATGAGAATCGAACATATGCACTCTTGATTCAACAGAGAATCAATTCTCTTTCATAACTTTTTCTTACAATCCAAGCATCTTCTTCACCAAATTAAGAGCTTTCTTTGCAAAGCCATCTTTTCTTTTGCCAACCAGTTGAGGCTGAGAGGAAGACTCATTCTTCCTAAATGACTTTCGCAGATGTTCCTGTAGTTTACTCCATTCTTCCATAACTTTCTTTTCGACTTCTTTACCACCAAAAGTCTCTCGGCCTTCTGTCAGCATTGCAAAATTATGATTTCCCACATTGCATACCACACTATCAAACTGTTTGAATATATATTTCGGCGCCTTTGGGTAGCACTCTTCAATCTCCCCACGTTGCATTCTTGAATACCTTAACAATCCAAACCGATAGACTAAGCCTTGTTGCATAAAGTAGTGAGTTTTGTTGCACAGAAAATAAAGAAAAATATCAATGTTTTTGGAATGATTGGTTGCAAATTTGAGCTGAAAATTGTGTCGTTTCATGCAGCAACATAAAATATAATAAGTGAAAAATAAAATAATAAATGTAAAATTGAACTGAACGATCTAACAATCAACCATCATCAAGAAAAGGTTACTTACTTGAAAGAATTCGAGTTGCACAAGCTGAATAATTGATCGTACGAGCTGATCGTCTTCACTAATACTTAGAACTTATAAACACAGTAAGGGAAAACAAGATTCAAGTTTGTACAACTTCTAAATTTTGAAATTGGAAACATTAAAAATTAGAATTATGATTGTTTAAAGTAAATTTGTCAATAAACACTGGCAGTAACTTAATTTATAAAATTGATTTAAACTATTTTTACTACAAACTTTTAATTTTAAGATAATTATGGTGTTTGCTCACAAGCAAAATTTTCAAAACTAGCACCAAATAGAACTACACTTGGATGGAGTTCGAAGTTGATTTTGAAATCATCTGAAAAGTAGAGTTCTATAAGAAATTGGACACCATCAAATTAAAATAGAAAACACCAAGTATTTCTGAATTGAAACTGAAGTGAAAACATTAATAATAATAATAATAATAATAATAATAATAATAATAATAATAATATTTAGAATATTGCAAAATTTAATTTGGGCCAGCTGAATTTCTTCTATGTACAGTTTGCATTGTATTTGATTGAAACCTCCATAGCCAGCAATTGATTTTGGTGACGAAGTCGAAGGATCAAGTATTCGAACTGAAACTCCCATGTAAATAATATATTTTTTAATTCTTTAACTCCTCCCACTCCACACGCCGGCAAGGTTAAAACTCTGGACATATGAGAAATAAAAAAAAAATTAGTGCCATGACAACACCTACGAATCAAAGATTCACCTTTTTCTTATCAAAGGTGTACCAATTGAATTGTGACGGATGATATCACATGTTGCAAGTTTAAACCCGACTAGCAGAGAATTAAGGGTAAAGGAAAAAGATCCACCTTCTTCGTATGTTAACCCTACTTTTTATTCATTGTATTATTGATTGATTTCATCATATAAAAACTAACGGCCCAAGAATATCCCCAAATTTGTTTCTATATGTGGAGATTGCGTGGAAGTAATGGTTGTGGGGCAGTTTCATCTTCTTTGTTTGTTTAAGCTAAAAAAACCTCATTTTCATGCCATGGATGCCCCACCATTAGAGAGACTTTTGAAAAATGGACACTCTAATGGCACGCACCACCACCACTTTAACTTCCCATGTGATCACTTTCTTTGAATGTGCATTGTGTGTGACATCCAACTTTGTAACCCTTTGTTCAAGTTTACCAGAATAGAATGAGATGAAACTCAATGAGCCTTGCAAGGAAACCTCCATATAGGTATGATGATTGATGACCATTCAATGTACATGTATCATTCATTAACCCCATTTGATTGAATTACATTTCATTGGAAGTCGATGTCATGATCATGAGTCTTTTCGTGGTTATTTGATGATCATGAACCAAAGACTTACTTCATCTTTTTAGGTTTTGGACTAGCAAGGAACTCAAGAATGCAAGGAGGGGAGATTGAAGAGTGTGAGAAGAGTGCGCAGATGAATTCATTCAAACAGTTTGATAGTGTTGAAGATGTGGGAGATCATATGTTTTCGCAGGTGAAAGAGGATGAGGCATTTGGTGATAAAGTTTCGAAAAGAATTATGAAAGACTGGAAGCTCCTAGTAGAGAATAATAATCTGCCCGAAACAATCTACGTTCGGGCTTATGAAAAGAGAATTGATCTACTAAGAGCTTGTATCATTGGAGCTGCAGGGACTCCTTATCACGATGGTCTATTCTTCTTTGACATAAAATTTCCAGCAAACTATCCAGCCCAGCCACCCCAAGTGCATTACAAGTCTTATGGCCTTCGGCTTAATCCGAATTTGTATGCAAATGGAACTGTTTGTTTGAGTCTTTTGAACACTTGGACAGGAACTAGAGAGGAGCGATGGAACACGAAGAAGTCTACAATTCTACAAGTACTAGTTTCGATTCAGGCTTTGGTTCTCAATGAGGAGCCTTTCTATAACGAACCGATCAGTAGAATACTGCCTGATTGGCGATATTTTCAAAAGAAAGCTTTATCATACAACGAAGGTGCATTCATGTTAAGTTGTTTGACAATGACGTACACATTGAATAGGCCACCAATGCATTTTAAGGAACTTGTTTCGTCACATTTTCGTGACCATGCTCATGCAATTCTAACAGCTTGCATTGCTTATATCAGTGGTCGTATTAGAGTTGGAGGTCTACTCATAGACAATGACTCATCATCTTCTTCTTTTTCCAAGATCGATGTATCTAAAAACTTCCAGAAAACAATGGGTGAAATCTATCCAAGGCTACTACAAGCACTAGCCAAGAATGGGGCTTCTATGTGGCATTTTGTCAAACAGCTTGAAGTGAAAAAGGAAAAGGCAGAAAGAAAGGTTGGATTCACAAAGAGAGTTCTTAGTATGGTGAAGAAGATGTTTAGGTCCAAGAAGGTTAAAAAAACTACAAAATGAGTTCGCAGAGGAATTTTGTTGAACGTGTGGTGGGCATACTGAGAGAGATTTTGATTAACTGATAGTGAAAGAAAGCGTTAGTTTTATGCTTTTTCCAACACTAATTATAATGCTTTTCTTAACGACGGAAACAGAGACCACATGAAAAAAGCCTTAGATGCTTGAGTATCATAAAGGGTTTTGTATAAGTTTCAACAACATGCTTCGTTATAAAACCAACTTAATTTTAAAGATGCCTATAAGAATTCTTTATTGACTACAATGAATAGTTAATGCGAAAATTAAGTTGATCCTGAACGAGGTTTTCACGTACTTTACCAACAAAATTCAAAACCCGTATCATTATGGCCATATCATAGTATCACGTTTCTGTTTTAGAAAGAGGAGAAAACTCTAGGAACCTTGACAACCAATGCTTGGATTGTTTGATCAGGGATGAGTAACGCGAGTATTCAACTCATGGATCTCTCCAGTTCCCCCTTTGGAGATGATTCAAACAGATCGAGGGGGATGGACCAGAACCCTAGCGCCGCCATGCTGCACTCGGGAGAACATGACACAATGGTGGGATCACTCATGGATGAAACTGATCTAGATACCACACAAGCTGTCTTCGCACAGCCAGTTCCTGCAACAGAGTGCAACGGGGGAGAGAAACTTCGATCCCTATCTACTGCGTCCAATGCAGCCTTACGTGCTGCCTTTAATGGCCATGCAAAACCTACTGGTGCAATCAAACAGGATCTAGTCTCTAGATCTGTGAGTTGGGCATCCTTATTCATGAACCGCACCAATAGTGAAGCGACTAAACTTCAGTTTGCCCCACCTTCTACGTCCAATGGTAAAATGTAGTTCATATCAAACTCTCATATCATCAACAGCAGATCGATGAATGTGAATTGTTGTTGGTTGGCAATTTTGTAGGGAGGCGATTGGCCTACGGATATGTTAAGGAGAGATTAAAACATCTATGGGGGTTAAAAATTGACTTTGAAATGTCTGTCTATGGAGACAGAGCCTTCATCTTCAAGTTCCCAAACGACGAAGATAGGGAAAAGGTCCTGGAACTAGGGCCTATTCACTTAGCTTGCCGGCTTTTCATTGTTCGCCCTTGGAAGCTCTATATGGAGGACAGTGTAGAAGTTCTGAATTCACTCCCTGTCTGGGTTAATTTAAGGCGCATTCCTCTCTTTTTATGGAGTGCGGAGGGATTACAGTCCATTACTAGTGCCTTGGGTATCCCCAATATGTTGGACAAAGCTACATCAACTAAATCTAGACTATCCTATGCTAGAGTCTGTGTGGAGATGTCGGCCAATAGCTCATTCCCAAGCACCATCCCAGTTATCATTGATGATGGGAAACTCATCACAGTTGAGGTAGAGTACTCTTGGAAACCAGTCAAATGTGAGCATTGCAAAGGCTTTGGACATGCTTCTATTCGTTGCCCTAACCATAAGGTACCTAAACAAAAGAATACTAGCTATTGGAGACCTACTGGTAATGTGCTCAATGCAACAGCTACTGGACAGACAGATGATATTGGTAAGACGGGGCCTGCTGAGGAGAACACGGACATGGAGGGTACTTGGACCGTGCCCTCGAGTAAACACACAGCTAGGCCACGTAACTTGAGTGACAAAAGTACAAGCGATGGAATGGATGCATTGGTTGCGACAACTGCTGTAACTACGGTCGCTGATGGCTTTACGGCTGCTATGAGTGAACCTCGGGACTGTGTTGATGAAACCATGGCCATTGTAGTGTGTGCTGAGTTGCATGAAAACAGAGAAGCACCACTGCGTATACCAGATGTGGATGCGAATGCACAGATAGATATGAGCACAAGTGATGCAACAGTTACCACTATGGAACATGTTTCCTCTCCTAGGCTGACCATTAGTGAATACAAGGCTCTAAAGGAAAAGGTCCTGCGGGACATTCCAAATCAGTGGTGGTCAGGGATGGCAAAAAGAGAGTTGGTGCAGGTGGGCCGGTTAAATCAATCTTCAAGCGGGGAAGCACAAAGAGTGCTAAAACACAAGCAAACTTCAATACTATGCTGAGTCACGGGAACCCCTTTGGAGCGTTACAGACAGTAGATACTGAGGAGCTAGAACCACGAGGAGGTATGCTAGTACAACAGGTTCCACAACACCTGGACAAGGGAGGTAACAATCTTACATATTGGACTTGATGATTAAGGCAGCTTGTTGGAATGTGAGGGGTCTTAATGACTCTCTAAAGCAAAATGAGGTGTGGAACCTTATAAATAAGCATAAAGTTAGCATTATAGGACTCGTAGAAACAAATATCAGTATTGATAAAAAGACAGAATTTAGAGTGAGTTGCTGAGGGGCTGGATGGCTACTGATAATAATGACATAGTTCATGGCGAAAGAATCTGGGTCATGTGGGATCCTGTAGCAGTTACGGTTAATGTGATATCCAAGTCAGATCAGGCGATTTTTGTTCATACGACATGGCCTAATGGGTTTTCATGTATGATTACTTTTATCTACAGAAGTACTGCTCACTCTAACAGGAAGAAACTATGGCTCGAGCTTGAACACTTTGCAGAGACTAACCAGGCCCCTTGGACAGTTATGGGAGATTTTAACTCCATCTTGAATTCACAGGAACGTATAGGAGGGGAGGATGTTAGGCCAGCGCACTTTATTGATCTATTTCAGTGTACTCAGAAGGCGAAATTATTTGATTGTCAGTATAAGGGTTGGTTTTTGACTTGGAGTAATAAGCAGCTCGGTAATGCGCGTATCATGTCCAAGCTGGATAGAGTTATGATTAACCAGGAGTGGTTGATTGACATGCCTGACTCAAAGGTAGAGTTTCTTAATCCTGGTAACTCCGATCATTCCCCAGCTATTCTTACTATCTACGAGCACAGGAATATGGGCCCGATTCCTTTTTGCTTTTTTAATTTCTAGATACATGAGCACGGGTATATGGAGGTGATCAAGAATGCATGGGGACCCAATGTGGAGGGCAATGACACGTACGTGGTGGTCAAGAAGCTAAAACAAGTCAAGGCTGCTTTGATAGAATGGAGAAAGAACAAATTTGTGAATGCAAAGTCTAATGTTTTAATTGCTAAGCAACAAATGGAGACTTTGCAGACTTCATTACAACTGAACCCCTTAACACATTGATTGCCAATCAAGAAAAATAGGCTGTTAGAACATATGCATTGGTTGCAAAAAGTGAAGAGGCGGAAGTGGCTCAGAAAGCTAGAGCGTAACATATGCTTGCAGGGGACGAGAATGTCGCATATTTTCATAGCCTTTTGAAAGAAAGACGGTCGAAAAACAAGATTATGTCTCTCTATACTGCTGCAAATGAGAAACTGGATGATCCGCAGGACATTGAATCTGAATGTATCAGTTACTTTGAAGGAGTTTTTGGAGCCCCCCAGGAGCTCTATGACACTTCCATCATTGATGGGTTGCAACTTGAAAAATACCATTACCGCTGATGAGGCACATGACTTATCTAAGCAGGTGACCAGGGATGAAATTACAGAGGCCTTGTCTTCTATTGATTCTAATAAGGCCCGGGGCCAGATGGTTTCTCGTCTCTATTCTTTAAATCAGCCTGGCGCGTGATAGGCGATGATTTTGTCAAAGCTGTTCTGAACTTCTTCCGGAGCAAACGTCTTTTGAGATAGGTAAATGCTACCTCTGTTACTTTAATTCCTAAAGTTACTAATGCATCTTATCTCAAGGATTTCAGGCCTATTTCTTGCTGTAATGTTCTATATAAATGTATCACAAAGATTATGATGCACCGAATGCAAAAAGTAATGCATAAGATGGTTAGCTTGAACCAATCAGCATTTATCAAAGGCAGATATATTCATGACAACGTCATGTTAGCTCATGAGCTGGTAATGAACTATCACCGTGACCAAGGACCACCGAGGGGCGCCGCAAAGATTGACCTTACGAAAGCTTATGATACGGTACGGTGGGAAGCAATTGTGCATATGATGCGAAGGATGCTCTTTCCAGATCTGTTCATAGATTGGGTGCATACATGTATCTCGACGCCTTGCTTCTCTATTTCATTGAATGGATCCCCGAAGGGATTTATTAAGGCAACGAGAGGCATTAGACAAGGGTGCCCTATGTCCCCATACATATTTGTGATTATTATGGAGGTATTTCACTTGTTGCTTAAGCAAAAGGTCGACGATGGGGAATACAAGCTTCATCACAGGTGTGCATCTCCTCAGGTAACACATTTGAGCTTTGCGGATGATCTTATCTCCACGGTAATATTCGATCAGCCACCGCCCTTGCTCAAGTATTGCTCCATTTCAAAGCATGTACTGGACTAGATGTAAACTGCTCAAAGAGTAGATTATTCACTGCAGGTATTCCTAGTGATGAACTTCACCTTATTACTAATTGTCTCACTTTCAGCCAGGTAGAATTGCCAGTTCACTATCTTGGCCTACCTCTTATCTCATCTCGATTGAGTTACAACCACTGCTTACCGCTTGTTGATAGCATCAGGAAGAAAGTCCTCTCATGGAAGAACAAAACCCTTTCCTTTGCAGGCCGGGTGATGCTCATCAAATCAGTCCTGAATAGTCTTCATATCTACTGGACCTCATGTTATGCCTTGCCTCAAACTGTTATCAATGATATTACAGGTATATTGTGCAATTTTCTGTGGTCAGCATCAGACACCTACAGCAAGTCACCACTTATTAGTTGGACTCAAGTTTGTAAGCCTTACAATGAAGGGGGACTTGGCATTCGATGTATCCAGGCTTCTAACAAAGCTGCAATGCTTAGACATATATGGAACATTGTATCCAATAAAGACAACTTATGGGTCCGATGGATTAAGAGTAACATGATCAAAGACAAGGCTTTCTGGCTCATGGACATACCACATGAGGCGTCCTGGTGTTGGAGGAACATTCTCGCCTGTAGGCCAGCAGCTTGTTCTCTGATTACACACTCAATAGGAGATGGGAATGACACCTTTCTATGGACAGATCCTTAGCACCCCCAGGGAATTTTAATGAATAAGTTCCCACAACATCTCCTTTATCATTCTCAATTACATAAGAAGGCCAGGGTCAAAGCTCTTATCAGAGACAACAGCTGGGATTCAAGGTCTCATGTTAGGTCTGCAGTTGACGAGCTCTATGATGACCTGCATTTGGTGGAAATAGATAGTAGATTCAAGGATGAGGTGGTATGGAATGGCGGCTATGATGTTGTTTTCACCAACAAGAGTGCTTACCATGCTATTAGACTTCACTCTAATCCTGTACCGTGGGCCAGATTAGTGCGGTTCAAGGGTAGAGTCCCTCGACACAGTTTCATTGCTTGGTTAGCTCTACACCGGGCTATGAAAACACAAGACAAATTGGTGAAGTGGAAAAAGCTTGATCGATTTCTATGCATATTGTGTAGCGATGATCTTGAAAATGAGGAACATATGTTCTTCGAGTGCCGGTATTCTCGGTTTATATGGTCATACATGCTTCATTATATGGGGTATAATCATCAGCCTTTGGGGTTGAATGATGAATGCAACTGGTGCCTAACACACTTTGCAGGCAAGGCCCCTAGTACTATGGTTAAGAAGATTGCATTGAATGCAACTATATATCATATTTGGGCAGAGCATAATAGGAGAAGATTTCAGGAAAAACATATGTCTACAACTGAAGTTATCTCCAAGATCCTCGCAGATGTAAGACTGCGTGCATCAGTTCTTGATCTCCTAGTTGACGACAATGCCGATAGCATAAGGTTTTTCGAACAATGGCGAATTGATGTCCGATTTTGTCTTAACACTGGAACGTTCCACCAGTGGATAAAACCAGAGTGGCTGGGTCAAAATAAACTCTGATGGCTCATTCGTCGGCAACCGAGGCGGGTATGGTGCGATCTTTCGAGACCATAATGGTGAGGTAGTAGCAGCTGCTGCTGGCTCGCAAGTGGGATGCTAGGTCACTCTTCATGAGCTGCAGGGCGTGGAACTGGGTCTCAAGTTAGCACAGCAGTATGGGCTCCAAAAAGTCGAACTTTGCATGGATTCTAAGAACGTGTTCACCTATCTCACTACCACTAGAGCATCTCCCAAAGAAGCAAGACACACCACTAGGCGAATTAAAAGAGCAATAACTCAATTTGCTGACTGTAAGATTATGCACACAGTCAGGGAAACAAATCAAGTGGCGGACAAATTAGCGAAACTATTGCCTAGTCATGTATTTCTTGAGAGCACGCCGAGTTCGTTTGCGGAAGATGTAAAGAAAATCATTTTTGATGATGCTCGCGGTAGGAAATATAAACGCATGTAACTGATAAGATCCTTTTTTCTGTGGTCTGGGGAGCCCATTTACACCCCACGCTTGCCTTTCAAAAAAAAAAAACGTTTCTGTGAATCTAATTTCAAACTTTGTCTACACCCATCAGTTTATGAAAGCGAGTAATCAATTAATCATCACTACGCTTCCTACATTCCATGTCCTAACTTCTTAATCTCATCGGCTAATTTTTTATTAGTTTGCCTAATCGACGCTTGCTAATTATGCTGAGTAAAATCGGTCTGACTCAGTGAGTTGACACGGTCGATTTAACCGGTCTCAATCTCTCCTGTTCTTAACCTGCGCACCTCCCCCCTCCCCCCCCCCCTCTGTTAACCTGCGCACCCCCGTCAGCACCACCACCTCATTAGTATCATCAACAATAAGTGATTCATAATGGGGTTGGGATGAATCAATTGAAAAATGGATTCAGATTGGGGTTAAAGTTTTTCGGGTTCTGGAAAGTTTTTATTTTTTTTCAGGTTTTGGAGGGTGAAAGAGATGTTGGGGGATGCTAGGAGCTTTGATGAGAGTGTTTTCTCTGTGTTGGAAGCCATTGGTGACCAATGCAGGTGATGGTGAAGGTGGTGGTGGTGGAGGGAGAGATGGGTTGCTGTGGTATAGGGAGACTGGGAAGTATGCCTTTGGGGAATTCTCTCTGGGTATGATTCAACCTAATCAAGTGCTTGAGGATCAAAGTCAGATTGAATCTGGTGCCTTTGTGGGTGTTTATGATGGTTATGGAGGTCCCGAGACGGCTCGATATGTATGCGATCATCTTTTTCAACATTTTTTAGGTTTGGTCTTCTGCTTTTGATTGATGTTTTTTGTTGTTGTAGTTGTGTAGAGTGTGTTTGTGATTTCTTTTTTTTGGGAGTTAAGTGACCTTGTTTTGGTGTTAAAGTTGTGATTTTTGGGATAAATATGTGATCTTTGTAAACTTGTGTGTATTGGAGTTTCAGTAATCAGTCATTGATATTTGTTTGTGTTTTGGTGGTTTTGATTTTGATTGAAGATAGTATGGTGATTGACTTTGTGATTCGATGATAAAGTTTTGAATCAATATTAGTTTTGGTAATAAATAAGAGTTTGAAATTTGAATTGACTTTTTAATAAAGTTTTGGGTCTGTATTAGTTTTGGTGATTGACTTTTTAATTAAGTTGAATTGATTTTCTCCATGAGATGATGAAACGGAATTGATCTTTATTTGAGATTTTCCTATATTAAAAATTTGAACTTTTTCGGCATAAATATGTGTTTTAGAACCAGTTTAGTGAAATTTGTTGAATTGTTTTTCTGTTAGGTTGCATTTAGAAAAGCAGACATGTTGTAAATTTTCAGCATCTTATTATCTTGATGGGATTCGTGATTGTTTTGCTCGAGAGTGGTTGTTGATTTGTATAAACATGTATTAATCCAAACATGGGATTCATCCCTTCTTGTTTTGAGCGATATTCTTCGTGATGGAATGATTAATGAAAATGGCCCTTATGTTCTATGGCCTTCTGATTAGTTTTTTAATTGAAAAGTATACCTTGGTATGGTAGTAGACTAATTATATCTTGTATTTGAGTTAGATCATTTGGTTTGGTAATAAAGGAGGAAACAAAAATTGTCTTCTTCTTACAAAGGCTTCAGAAGAGCCCCAAGGAATAACATCAGACTCCATTTGAAAGGCATATCTAGAAACAGAGGAAGGGTTTATGAATCTGGTTTCATAGCAAAAGTTGTCTTTTAAGATTTGAATTGTATTGAACTTGAATAAACCCTGATTGCGATCAAGGGTGAATGTATTTCTTTTTAACTCTTAAGATACTATTTCAGTTTAACAAAAGTATTGATGCTTTCTTTGGGCTAAAGTGTTCATATTGATGCAAGGAAGTGTGAAACGGCTCATTAGGGTGGCACTTCAGGAAGCAGCTAGAAAGAGAGAGATGTGGTATCAGATCTTTGGAGGATTGACAAAGTCAGACGCCATTTCCACGACGATATCAGTGCAATTATTTTGTTCCTAAACCATGACCTTATCTGCAAAAGTTTGGTGCAATGCCCTCTAGTTTCTGTTCGAAGTGTTGTCGAACATTGACTAGTTATCCGCTCTCTACTTTGTGTTGTTCTCCTCCAACTAATGCAAAACCATAATCTTGTAGTACCCCTGAGATGTGATGATGCACTATAAGAGAAGTTCCTTTAAACATATAATGTTTTAATTGTGGAGATTGGTTTGTTGAAGAGGAATCTGTAAAATATTTCAGCGAAATTGCAATTGTGACTTACTGTAGTTTTTGTTCTTTGCATTAATATAGAAAGCTTGTTTCCCATAGCATGACTGATCAGCTCAGTTCGATTGTAGAGTGACCAAGATCTTAAACAAATTTCGTATATGCTATTTGAGAATAGAAACTGTTTGTACGGTTCGATCAAATCACACAGGATGTCATTGTTTCAGTATATACTCTTGTGGCTCTCTTGGAATTGGAACTCTTAATTAGTTTTCTTTCGGTTTAGCTAAGTTCAGTTTGACTAAGACTACTCTGACACTTGTATAACAGGTTTGCCTCACCCTGCACTTTGTATGAACACTGTATTTTCATGGGCTGTGTAACATAGTTTGGCCTGCGAGCTATTTTGTAGCTAGTTTTATTTCCAAACCATGAGAGGGCTCTTTATGCATAACATTATTATCATGGCTTACAATGAAAGAATAGATCTAGAGCAAAGAAAGGAACACTGAACACACATTCATATCATACTGTCCTCTAAACCACAAACAAATTAATACTTAGAAACAACCGAAATGAAAGAAAGTATAGATATCCACATTGGGTTCTCTTGAACCAAAACATCAATTTTGAGTTCCTGTAATAATAGTATCATACAAGAATTCAACGCGTATAAAGAATGACATCTCATTCTACTTCAGCTAAATTGCAAGATATACAGCTCACTTCACGTGTACAATACAACTGTGGGATAACAGTAACAAATCGAGTGGGCTACCATCAGTTTAGTAATGGAAACTGATCTTGCATGGACTTTTGGCAAGTTTCTGAGTTCCAATTGCACACAAGCAACTCAAGTGAAGTGGTGGAATGTGAACAAATGAGAGATGAAACATCAGCAACCCCATTGGGTAAAACTAAATTATCGTTGATCTGAACTCACCACCTGATTGCTGTTTCAGCTTTGTCAAGATACTACTCTCATTATTATCATTCTCACTTGACTGTTCTTCCTTGGCGTAATTCAAATCATCCATCATCATTTCTTGCTAAAGAAAATACCGAGAAACAACATATAGACCACAAAATTCCAGAGACAAACAAACAAACTTCTGGTAAATTCTGCCTGCTGCTACAATGCAACTCCTACCCCTTTGCTTGCTTCACAGAGTCCTACAACACAACCAAAAAACACCAATCAAATTGTTTATCTGAAATTGCTCAGGCATCACAGGGTAATGAAATATTGTGGAAGACTGAAGGAACCATGCCGATCAAATCATATAGGAGACGTAAGGATTGAAACAAAGATCCGGTTACCAAGAATACGATGACCATGAGAAAATTTCTTTAAATGAAACTCAGAAAACAAACTTATTTTTGTTTGGTGACCTAAAAGAAAAAGTTTCATTGGAACCTACATCTAACATAGGAGAGAAACCACATTCAAGACTTTGATGTTACAAGAAAATAAGAAAAGAAAGGATGCAATAAAAGGAATTGGGTAAAACTATTTTAATTTAAGAATAAAGGCAGTAACTAAAGAAAGCTAATAATGAAATATATGGCATTTTGACCAAGGGAGGGATTCACTACTCCCAAAAGGCAAATGATTCACTGAGATTAACATCTGGAACGTGGGCAATCATGTTGAAGTGAGATTAACTACTCCGTTGAAGTTTCCACGACTCCAAGCCTTCTTATTATTAATTTTTCTCTGAGGTTATTCAGCAATTGCAACTCACCAATTCTACTCCCCTCGCACACAATAAAGTCACTTAATCTTCGAAGACAAGTTAATTGCGCAATTCCAATTGGCATCTCAATTAACCTATTACATCCTTCCATATCTAGGAGTCCGAGGTTGCTCATGTTTCTCAAATTTTTCGGCAATGACTCGAGTTCTGTACACCATCTAAGCTTCAATGTTTGCATATTTCTAAGCAAACAAATAGACTCTGGCAGCGATGTAAAAGAATTCTCAGAAAGGTTGAGATATCTGATATGTATCATTTCGCCAATGCAATCTGGTACCACTTCAATCTCACATAAATGCAAATCCAGTGCTCGTAAGAGAATAAAATATGAGAAGACAAACTTCAAAGTCGTAGGCCCTCTATTTAACCGAATTAGAGAGCGTAAGCATGGCAAGGATTTGTTCATTGACTCGAGAATAGAAGTTGATGGTATTTTCCCATAAGAAGACAATAGGGACAAATGGTGAGTTCTTTCTGTAATATTTGGTGCACTTCCAACATCCTCAACAAAATATTCATCCCCTGCAATATAACTTGCAAGATCATGCACTAGATCGTGCATCTTGCATATTATGCCACCATTTATGTCCTTCTCTATGTCTTGAAAGAAGGATCTATGTAGCAATGCAGTGAAATTCTCATTCCCTACATCCTCCAACTCCATTTTTGCTCGGGATTGCACCAAACCGTTCGCCATCCACAATTGAATCAATGTTTCTTTTTCAATTCTAAAATCCTTCCGAAAAATCGAGCAATAAACAAAGCATTGTTTCAACGTTGATGGCAGGTGGTAATAACTCAATCTTAATGCTGGTAGTATGTCTTTCCCACTACTTTGAGGGAGCTCCCAAACTGCACTGTCTTTGACTTCATTCCATTCACTTTCCTCATTTTTGAAGCGGAGCAAACCTCCCATAGCTTTTGCAGCCAAGGGCAAACCTCCACACTTCTTCACAATTGCCTTGCCAATCTTCACCAATGCATCCCTCTCTTTATTTCCCGAACCAAATGCATATTGCTTGAATAAAGCCCAACAATCTTCACTTGATAAAACGTTTAGGCAGAGAGGAGGAGGTTTGCTCGTGATGGATGCTACTCTCTCCAGGCGTGTAGTAACAATAATTGAACTACCTTGTGCTCCACCTTCAAGAAATCTCATCATTTTCTTCCATTCTTCCTGGCTTTCTTCCCATATATCATCTAGTACTAGCAAAAATCTCTTTCCATGTACCTCTTTTCGAAGGCGATGTTGGAGAAGTTCCAAGTCTTCATCATTACATTCACTTCCTGAAATAGAGGCTATGATCGCTTTCATAAGACGTTTGATATCAAAATCATCTGATACACAAACCCATGCTCTATCTTTGAAATGATTTTCCACCCGTTTATCGTTGTAAATTAACTGAGCAAGAGTTGTTTTGCCAAGTCCCCCCATACCCAGAATGGAAAAAACAGAGATATTGTCTTTGCTGCCGCTACTGCTGCTCGCATTGTTAAGCACTGCCCCTTGAATCGCTTGTGGGTGCTTACTTCTTGGGTTATGAAATTGGTCCAAAGACAAGTAAGCTGAGCCAAGCAATTGCTTCACCAACTTTTCTCTGTCTTCATCTCTCCCATAAATTTGGGGTTCAGTCGAGAGAGAAATAGTTATACGTTCCGCAGATACTACCACGCTCTTTCCCTTTCGCTTTTGCAAACCAAGCCCCGAGCATTCTTCAACAGAGCCCTGAAACTTGACAATGAGCTTTTGGACTTTCTCAGAAAGTTGTGGTTCAGTGACCTTCTTGTTGTTGCTGCTGCTGCTCGCTTCCTCGGTGGCTGGTTGTTGTAGGCCTCCATAATATTCACACTCGTCGAAAACATCATCAGCCTCGTATGAGGCATCATTTAGTTCCTCCAACCACAATTGAACCGTGGCTTCATCCAACTGTCTCTCCTCTGCATCATCAAGAACATCATTGATTCTACAAAAGCTTTTATTAAGCTTCTTCAACTGATCTTTCACCATACCCACTAATGGACGAAGTCTCTTCCGATCGTTGTCGATTAAAGACTTGAGCTTTCCAAACACAACTCCAAAGAAGGGACATACCACTCGACCTGCTTCCATGATCTCTCTCACACAACTGGTTCTCCTCTTCAAACCGCTAGCTAACAGAAAAAAAGTTTTGTAGGATGCTTGTATTATTCTCCGCTTCAATTACTAACAGAGAAGAGTCAATTTTGGAAAAACACAGTTGTTATTGGTATTGCTCTCTCAATTATTTTTTTTCAATGGTTTTGAAATTCTACAGAGATAAAAGGAAGACTTGAAGGAAAACAAGACTTGAAGGAATCAATGGTTTAAAATTTCTCTAAAAGGAAAGCAAGACTTGAAGGAATCAATTTTGGCTTAAATTAGGCCCCTACCCATATACCCATGTGGATTTATTTTATTTTTGCATCTAAATCTGTTGTCTGTGCAGATCATGATGTGGAGAAGGCTAGCTGTCGAGGAAATCAGCGGGGGGATCGTCTATCTCTCGGGATGTGCACATGAAATCGGACAACACACATCCCAAGGGAATAAACGGTCCCCCTCACTGGCTTCCTCGACAGCTAGCCTTCTCCACATCATGATCTGCTGGTGGATTTATTATTTTTATTGAATTGGTCTCTCAATGAATGGTTGTTTGACACAGAGAAAGGGTAGGTATAAGACTTGGAAGAGACCACAGCAACAACTCACAGGGCAGGTGGGAATCAAATGTAGTAATCAAGAACAACTTATCCGTCATTCTCAATCAAATATACTAAAAAATTAATTAAGATACACCTGCCCAATTGGATGTTTCTTTTGTTAGATACCCCAATTGGATGTTTCTTTTGTTGATTACCATGGAATTTCATATCATCAGCCACACTGGGTGTGATCAGTGTTCACTATCAACCACTCTTAAAGGTTGTATATTTGCATTATTTAACTTGTCACTTGCAGCGAGTGGCGGATTCAGTATTTCAGTCAAGGTTGAACAAAATGGTAAGGGACTCTTGATAGTTAATAAGAGTTATCAGAGGCGAAGCTAGAAATTTTGTACTGTAGACCAAGCATTGTAATTTCGCAAAATTTTTGTGAAATATTCTCTTTTTGAGGTCTCAAATTTAAAGTGTCGATAAAGAAAATTTTGAAATATTTCGTGTGTTTCTTTGTAAATTTTGACATTTTTATGTAAAACTCAAAAAATTGTGAAGCAAATTACACTTTTCGGATTAAATATTTCTTCATTTTTGTAGATTTTTTTATATTTTCTTGTAAAACCCATAAAATTATGAAACAAATTACATTTATAAGGATACTCAAGTATTTAGGCATCATTTTATATATTTATTGTATTTATTAGATAATTTACTTGTATATTACTTGTCCATATATTTATACATATTTGGCATACACTCAAATTTTTACCTTTTTTTTATATACAACGGAATATTTCTTAAAATCAGGAACTGAAATTACTTCAAAAAACGAAAACACAATCCTTGCTCTGAATGACAAATTTATACTAAAATCTACAATAAAAAAAATATAATTCTAATTGTATTCTTCATGAACTTAATCTAGCACCAAGCATTTATCTGTACAATTAAAAAAAAACATTGTATATATCAAATTAAATAGGGTATAATATTTTAAGCCAAATTGTGATCAAGTCGTCAATAATTTAACATACGCAAACAAGCCTAATAACTAGAGTAAATAATTAAAATTGCAAAATAATTAAGATAAATATATAACTTTAATCTGGCAAAAGAGAAAAACATACTATCTTGTTGTCAAACTAGGTCCACGATAGATTGCACGGGGTTACCTTTTGCAAAAAAGAATAATCTAGGTCCACGATAGATTGCACGGGGTTACCTTTTGTAAAAAAGAATAACCAAACGTAAACACAACATGTAAATAATTTTTTTTTTAATTCTTTAACCCCTCCCACTCCAAATGCTGGCAAGGTTAGAACCCTAGACCTATGAGAAATAAAAAAATTAGTGCCATGACAACACCTACGAATCAAAGATCAAAGATGCATCTTCTTCTTGTCAAAGGTGTACCAATTGAGTTTTAAGTCGTGACGGATGATATCACACGTTGCGAATTCAAACCCGACTGGCGGAGGATTAAGGGTAAAGAAAAAAAATCCACCTTCTTCGTATGTTAACCTTACTTTTTATTCATTGTATTATCGATTGATTTCATCATATAAAAAGTAACGGCCCAAGATTATCTCCAAATTTGTTTCTATATGTGGAGATTGAGTGGAAGTAATGGCTGTGGGGCAGTTTCATCTTCTTTGTTTGTTTAAGCTCAAAAAACCTCATTTTCATGCCATGGATGCCCCACCATTAGAGAGACTTTTGAAAAATGGACACTCTAATGGCAACCACCACGACGACTTTAACTTCCCATGTGATCACTTTCTTTGAATGTGCATTGTGTGTGACATCCAACTTTGAATGTGCATTGTGTGTGGGCCTAACGGGCGGTGGGAGTGTTTCTGACCTAGGGATAGCAGCGAAGGCTGTCAAACCAAAAGTCGAAACCAATACTGTCAAGCAGCAATATATACCAGTTACCAAAAAAGAAAAATTGCTCATCCGAGAAGTGGGTACGAGTGGTGTAAAAAATGACAAGGGTGCGGAAATTAATGAGGAAATTGGGGATAAGAGGCCAGTGGCCACTGCTCCGGCAACAGTGGTGTTGTCAACAAATTTGAGTCACTTATAGAGAATTTCGATGAAGATGAGGGTGCTCAAGAGGATAAGCAGGTAGTGGGCAAGACAATGGCTCATGACAGTGCCGCGGTTGTACCAAAATTTACAGAGGATTGCCTCTTGGAGGCGGGGTATACAATTTCGGAGATTGAGAATGTTATTGGTCCACAAGCACAGTCGTTGCTATAGGAGGATGTTGTCGACTCGGGGGACACCAGCAATAGCCTTTCTAAGAATATTCTTGTGGCAGTGCCGCGAGACAATGATGCATGCTGACTCAGGGAGGCCGAGCGATGCAATCTTCATAGCGGGGGCGTTGAGACGGTTTGATTTTCAGCCAGAACCGTATCGCAGCAGCCAGTGTTCTACCCTCCACGAGGGGCCGTGACTTCCCCCCAACCAGCGCCCTGCACCAAGACAAGGGCCATGGCCTCGCCCTAGCCAGCGCCCTGCACCAAGGCAGTGGACATGGCCTGCACCAATCTAGCGCCCTGCACCACACCAGAGAACATAGTCTTGCCCCAGCCAGCGCCCTGCACCAAGGCAGCGGATGAGGCCTCGCCCCAATCTGCGCACTGCACCAAGACAGGGATCGTGGTTTCGCCTCAGCCAGCGCCCTGCACCACATTTTCCGGTGCTACTAGCACAGAGCTAGGGGATGCTATGCAGGGTCATCACGTGCATGAACCCTCAGATGATGAGTTTCAGTCTTTGCTCAGGTTAAAGAGACATTTTGACAAATACATTATCAAAACTTCCCCGGAGTATAAAAGAGTTGGAGACAACTTGAATAAGGCTATATCTTTGTTAAAAGAAAATAGGCTACTTCGACTGCCGAAATTGGATCTCAGTACACTCGAAAGTACTAGTGAGGATAGTGATGAAGTCATCTTAGAATCTTAGCTTAATCCACAGGCAACGAATAGTGATTTGGATTTAAGGGCTAAGTTAGACGGAAAGATGAATAAGAGGCGTCACACCAAAGATATCAGCATTTGTCCCTGAAAATCTAATAGAACTAGGAAAGAAAACAAAAGGTACAAAGACTGAATTTGTATAGGCTTGTATTGATGAATCCTATCTTTTGTGAGAGGTTGTTTCGGCTTTTTAGTTAACCCTAATGGGTCAATCATGTAGCCTTCGGGCGTGGATTTTTAAATGAATAAAATGGGTCAACATCCCAATTTAAAAAAAATTTAAAAAAAAAAACTCTGTAACCCTTTGTTCAAGTTTACCATAATAGAATGAGATGAAACTCACACTAAAAAAAAGACAATTCAGCAACAGCTAAAAATCGTTGCTAATTATCAGAAAATCATAGCTAAAATGAATTAGCAACGGCTCAACAACCGTCGCAATACCGTAGCTATTTTAATCAGCAACGGTAAACTATCCCGTAGCTAATTCGCAACGTCTAAAAACCGTCGCTAACTCAAAAAATTTCGGCACTAAATCTGTTTTAAATTTCGGGTAAGGCTGTCGCAAATTGAAAAATAGCGACGACATGAAAGCCGCCGCTAAGTTGCAAATCCAATTGACAAAACAGCCACGGTATTTGCCGTGACTATTTAGGAACAGCTTTGAAGCCGTCACTAAGTTACAAATCTTTGAAATCTCTTAATTAGCTCTGAATGATTTTTTAATTGAAACTTAATTAGCCCTGAATGATTTTTAATTGCAAATCTCTGAGATAAATGATTTTTTTAATTGAAACTTAATTAGCTCTTAATGATTTTTTATAATGAACTAAATTTAATTGAAACTACCATAACAAAAAATTACACAGAATCTCTAGGATATCATACAAAAATTACAAAGAATCCATACAAAAATTACAAAAAACTAAAAATAAATAAATAAATAAATTTGATCTATAGAATATCGGAGATCAGATCCGAGATCCGAGATCTCAGATTTCAAATCTCTGATATCTGATATCTAAGATCTCAGATTTGAGAGCTAGGGAAAGGCGGGGAAGGGAGGGGAGAGGGAGGCAGCCGGGATGGGTGTCAAGGGAGGCGACCACGGTAGATCTGCGGACTTCTTCTTTGCTTTGGGTGCCATTGGTAGTGAAGGGTAGTTGAAGGGGATTGGTTTGGTTGAGAGAAAATTTATATAGAGAGAGGTACTTGAAGGGGATTGGTTGAGTTGGTTTCACGCGGATCGGTGACGTGGTTTGGTTTAGTGCGTTGGATTGAGGTAAAGTTTTTTGGTGTTATTGACGGTTGAGATGAGGTTTCACGCAAATCGGTGACGTAGTTTATTATTATTTTTTTAAATTAATTAGCGACGGTTTTGTGCCGTAGCTAAATGTTTTTGTTTATAATTTTTTCTTTCAAAAAATCAATTAGCAACGGTTTTGTGCCGTCGCTAATAAAAATCTTTGTAAACTTAGCGACAGTTTTTTGCCGTAGCTAAATGTTTTTGTGTATAATTAAAAAAAAAACAATTAGCAACGGTTTTGTGCCGTTGCAAAATAATTAGCGACGGTTTTTTATGATTATGGGTTGAGAAAGCTATCAAAAGCATTAGCGACGGTTTTTTGCTAACCCGTATTTTCTTTTTTGAACCGTTTGAAACGGAAGAGAGATTTTTTCAAGTTCCGCCTTATATTGTTCCACGAAATGTTCCAAAGAGGAATTCTTCATAAATGATTTTAGTAGCTTTGGATAGATTTCACCCATTGGTTCCTTGAATTTTTTAGACACAACAAAATTAGGAGATGAAGAAGATAATTCATTTGGGAGTAAACCGCCAACTTTGACATCACCATCAATATAAGCCTTACAAGCTGTAAGAATTGCATGGGCTCATTCGCGAAAATACATTGAAACAAGTTCCTCGAAATGCATTGGTGGCCTTTTTAAGACGTACATCATTGTCTTACAAGTTAGCACAAAAACTTGTTGATTATAGGATAAGCTTTTCTTTTCCCAAAATTTCCAAGTGGGATTTCTTTCGTCCGGCTTTTTTCTACCAGGCTCGTTAAAGTAAGGCTTCTCATTGAGAATCAAAGCTTGAATCGAAACCAGTACTTGTAGAATTGTAGACTCTTCCGAGTTCCATCTCTGATATCTACTTCCAAACCAAGTGTTTAAAAGACTCAAACAAACCTTCCCATTCCATTCTAAATTTGGATTAATCCAAAAACTGAAAGACTTGTAGTGCACTTTGGGTGGTTCAGCTGGATAGTTTGCCGGAAATTTTAAATCAAAGAAGATTAAACCGTCGTGATAAGGAGTCCCTGCAGCGCCAATGAAAAAGCTCTTAAAAGATCTGACAGTTTTGAGAGAAGTAATTGCTTGAATTATTGTATATCATTAAACACATTGCATGGGGTTTATATATCATAAACACCCAATGCAGTTACAACAAATATACCACAGAAACATGGGCACCGGTTACATAGAACGTGGGCTAGGTAGTTATAAAGAAACACACCAGTTTGTATACCAGAAAGCAATAAAACATTTATTATAACTGTGCTTCAATACGCCCCCGCAAGATGGCAATTCCATCTGAAATGCCAATCTTGGATCGAAGAAAAAGGAACCGACTTTTGGAGAGGGGTTTAGTAAGGACATCTGCCAGCTGGGAGTGAGTATTAACATGAGAAACTTTAAGAGACCCATCAGCAACTTTTTCCCTAACAAAGTGATAATCCAACGCAACATGCTTCATTCGACTGTGGAAGAGCGGATTAACACACAAATATGTGGCACTCAAATTATCACAAAATATGGTAGGACATTGTCGAAGAGTGACACCAAGCTCAGCAAAAAGATGAGAAACCCAAGTGACTTCAGCAGCGGTAGAAGCGACAGCATGATACTCTGCCTCTGTTGAAGAACGAGCCACCGTCCTCTGTTTCTTTGAACACCAAGAGATTGGATTGCCACCAAGAAAAAGAACAAAGGCAGTGGTAGACTCGTAAGAGTCCTGGTTACCAGCCCAATCAGCATCGGAATAAGCTTGAAGATGGAGAGGTTGTTGACGTCGGAAAGTGAGACCAAGATGTATGGTATGTTTGAGGTAACGAAGCAACCTCTTAGCTGCAGTCCAGTGTGTTTGAGTCGGGGCATGCATGAATTGAGCAAGCTTGTTGACGGCGAATGCAATGTCTGGACGAGTGAGCTGGAGATATTGAAGTGCACCAATCAAGCTTCGAAAATGAGTAGCATTAGTTGGAGGAGAACCATCATTGAGAGTTAAATGGCCAGATGAAGACATTGGGGTGGAAGATGCCTTTATGCCGTCCAAATGAAACTTTGCCAACAAGTCACGAACATACTTATGTTGAGATAAAAATATGCCATCAGAAGTAGAAATGGCTTCAATACCCAAGAAGTAGCTCAAGGAACCAAGATCCTTTAGAGAAAATCGATCAGCAAGGGCATCAACAAACTGCCGAATGGACTGAGAACAGTTTCCTGTAACAAGTAAATCATCCACATACGCTAGGAAATAAATGGTGACTGATCGACATTGATATATGAATAATGAAGAATCAGATTTAGAATTGATAAACCCAAAGTTGAGAAGAAATGTCTTTAACTCCATATACCAAGCTCGAGGAGCTTGTTTCAAACCGTAAAGAGCTTTTTGCAAGCGGCAAACATGAGATGGATTATCCTGATCAACATACCCAGGTGGTTGAGCCATGTAAACAGCCTCAGTTAAATTGCCATGCAGAAAAGCATTATTTACATCAAGCTGTGAAATAGGCCAACCGTTACTCAAGGCAATGGATAGAACAACTCGAATGGTGGTTGGATTGATAACGGGGCTAAAAGTGTCATGATAATCAACCCCTGGACGTTGATGGAAGCCTTTAGCAACTAAACGAGCTTTGTACCTGGAAATGGAACCATATGGATTTCTTTTGATACGAAACACCCATTTACACCCCACTATGTTATGGTTGGAAGGAGGAGGTACAAGAACCCATGTACGATTCTGAGCAAGAACAGCAGGCTCAGCATCCATGGCAGCACACCATTTGGGATCTGTAAGAGCTTGAGAGGCGGTAGAAGGTTCAAGGGATGCAGGAAGTGGATGTTTTGTGACATGAAAGTTTGTTTTAAAGTCAGGAAATTGTTTAGGACGATGGATATTATTTTGAGAACGAGTTACAATTCGAGGAGAAGGCTCCGGTAGAGGATTAGACTCTTGTGTTTGGGTAGGTGGTGACAATGACAAAGATGGAGAGGAAGTATGAGAGGAGTCAGAAGATAAAGGGGGAGAGGGAGGGGAGAAATCATACCTTGGAGTAGCATCACACACCGAGAGAGGAGCTGAAGTAGTAGGAGATGGACTTGAGCCAGCAAGAGAAGGCGATGATAGCAGATTCTGATTAGGCCGTGTGTTAGTGCAAGAAGGTGTTTGGTGCGGCAAAAAATTAGAGGAAGTAGGGACCACAAAATAAGAAGGTTGGATAGCAGCAAGAGCTGGGGAACACGAAGTCCAAGTGGAGACAGTTTTGGCAAAATCTTTAGGCAAATTGTTTGAGGCAAGAGGAAACTGTTGTTCAATGAAGTTGACATGATGAGAGATGTAAACACGGTTGGAAGTCAAGTCTAAACACTTATAAGCATTGTGAGTGTTTGAATATCCTATAAAGACACAAGGTTTGGAGCGTTTATCAAGTTTATGGTCAGAATAAGGACGCAACCAAGGAAAACATAAGCATCCAAAGGCTCGTAACTTATCGTAGTTTGGCATTTGTTGAAAGAGAGACTCAAAAGGTGTCTGATGGTGAAGAACTGGAGTGGGCAAACGATTTATTAGGTAGGCAGCAGCAAGGAAAGCATGAGACCAATATTTTAAAGGTAGAGAAGCTTTGTGGAGCATGGCCAACCCTGTCTCAACAACATGACGATGTTTCCTTTCAGCAGAGCCTACATGTTTAGGTGTGTAAGGGGGAGATACTTGATGTTGAATACCTTGTGAGACAAAGTAGGATTTAAGACTTTTATATTCGGTTCCCCCATCGGTGTAAAGAGTGATCAAGGATGTTTTAAAATATTTTTCAACCATAGACTTGTACTTGGGAAAAATAGTGTAAACATCAGACTTGTAAGCCATAGGAAATAACCAGACATATTTCATAAAATAATCAATGAAAATAAGATAGTACCGAAAACCATCAATTGATACAATCGGGGAAGGCCCCCATACATCAGAATAAACTAAATCAAGAGGACCACGACTTTGAAGTGAAGAAACTCCAAAAGGCAATCTATGGCTTTTATTACATAAACATGACTCACAAAAGAAACTGTGGAATGACTCAGTAGAATAAATTGGAAGATTATGTTTGCGAATTAAAAACTAAAAAGTACGAGATGATGGATGTCCTAAACGATGATGCCAATTGGCAAGTGATGTCTTGACACTAACACATGCTTGTTTTGGAGAGGTATCCGCTGTATTTCTCTTTTTAGGCCAAGGCCACTCATACACATCATTCTTGCTCCGCCCTTGAGTGAGATGCGCCCCTGTTTTGAGATCCTTGACAACAAAAGAAGAAGGGAAAAACTCAATAGAAGCATTGTTGGTTTTACAAAACTTAGAAACAGAAATTAAGTTTTGCTTAATTGAAGGAACACATAACACATTAGACAAACAAAAAGTCTTAGAAGTAGTAGGGAGTTTAGAAGAACCAGTGTGAGTAATGTTAAGGCCTGAACCATCACCCAAGATAATGTCGTCAGGACCTTCATAAGGCTGGTGGTGAGGAAGATTAGTTAGATCCCCAGTAACATGATGAGAGGCGCCAGAGTCCACAATCCAGTTTGAAGAAGACGAGTTCCCAACAGAGGTTTGATGAACCTCTGGCTGTTGTTGCATGAGCCTCTTGGCTGTATAGCATTGTCTAGCAGTGTGCCCTTTTTTCTGACAAAATTGATAGACAACATTGGATTGAAACTGATTGTTACCATTATTGTTGAACTTCCTTCCTTGGTGATTTCGGTTGTTAAAGAACCTCTTCCCATTATTACTTTGTCCATTTCCATTCTGCCCATTGCCATATCGAGATTGATGGTTGCCAAAACTTGTACGAGTACTGTTCACAGTTACATTTAAGCCACCACGTGACTCTTCTCTTTTCAAGAAGGCTTCATGTTCTACCAGCTTGTCATGAAGTTCTTCAAACGAAACAGGAGTGTCTCGGGCTCTTATTGCAGCATAAATCTCCTTAAAGCTGCTGCCAAGGCCATTGAGAGCAAAAATAGTCAGATCATCATCACTTAAATGAGTATCAATGAGAGCTAGCTCATCAGCAATTCCTTTGATGGTTTGAAGATACTCTGCAACAGAACTGGTATTGCAAGTGATGTTGGTAAGTTTCTCCTTGAGATTCATTACCCGTGATCTGGATTTGTTAGCATAAAGCTTGTGGAGCTTTACCCAAGCATCACGGGAAGAAGTAGCAGCAGCAATCAAAGGCACAACTCCTTCTGAAAGAGATGCAAGGATTGCATGAAGGAGCAATTTATCTTGCCTAGTCCAAATAGCAAAATCTGGATTTGAAATAGATGGTTCCATCTTCGGCAATAATTTCCTTGGATGGGCATGTCTTATTCCCATCAAGAAATCCCATGAGGTTATAACCATATAGTAGGGCGTCAAATTGTGCTTTCCAGGAGGGAAAGTTGTTGCTGTTTAATTTGATAGGTAGTTGGGCAGTGGCATTAATGGCGATAATTCCATCAAAGCAAGGAGTAGAAGAAATGAGTGAAACATTGGTTTTGTTGGTTGTGTTTTCGGCCATGATGCAGAATATTTTCAAGAGGGGTTATCGATCAAGAGAAGAGAAAAAAAAAACTTGCTGGAGTCGTTACTGCTCTGATACCATGACAGTTTTGAGAGAAGTAATTGCTTGAATTATTGTATATCATTAAACACATTGCATGGGGTTTATATATCATAAACACCCAATGCAGTTACAACAAATATACCACAGAAACATGGGCACCAGTTACATAGAACGTGGGCTAGGTAGTTATAAAGAAACACACCAGTTTGTATACCAGAAAGCAATAGAACATTTATTATAACTGTGCTTCAATAAGATCAATTCTCCTTTTGTAAACCTTAACATAAATTGTTTCTGACAGGCCTTCCTTTAGGATCTTCCACTCTTTCATGATTTGTTTCGAAACTTTATCATATAAAGTCTCGTCATTTTTCAGCTGTGCATAATGATGATCTCCTACGTCATTCACATTATCAAACTGATTGAATAAATCCATCCGTGCCTTCTCCTTGCACTCTTCAATTCGTTTCACTTGCATTCTTATATACCTTAATAGTTCAAACCAATTAACGTAAGTCCTCGCACAATGTAATTTTCCGGCAGGGAAATTAATTTTATTTCCAAACAAAATCAACTTTTTTGGTGCTTGCAAAAAAAAAAAAAAGTTTCAGAGTGAAACTTACAAAAGTTTGATTCAATCATCAAGAAAACTGAAAACACAAAAACGTAACTTACTTGAAAGAATTCAAGTTGGTCGAATTGACCCTTCTTCGCCAATATCAATTAAAGAATGATGAAATTGTCAATGGAATATAACAGTTACTTAGAAGTTATATACAGAACAAGGAAAGTAAAAGTCCAGTTTGTGTGAGTTTCAGAGTCCTATTGGAAAAAAGAAATTGGTATTCTTTTCAAATTGAAATAGAAAACATTAAAAATAAGAAATATAATTGGAAAAAATAGTTTCAGTCAATAGACAGTGGTCAATAGGTGCGATAGGCCAGTGGCGGATGAAATCACAGATCTAGGGTTCGAATTCTACTGACGGCATCTACACTACACTCGACAGAGTTTGCTATTATTCGGCATGCAATTATAAATCATACCTTAAATTGAACTCCGAAGCTGATTTCGAAAACATCAGAAAATAGACTTCTATTGGAAAAAGAAGTTGGACGCTTTAGAATTAAAATAGAAAACACTAAAATTTTCTGAATTAAAATTGTAAAATTCAATCTGGTTCAACTGTTGTAAACTATGAAGAATTGAAGACCTTCATTGAAGAAGAAAAAAACTCCATTCCAACCTAAATTATCTGTAAACACCATTAAAAAGGGAGTATAAAGTTTACAAGTGTTACACGCGGAAGAATATACTTTCCCTAATTTGATAGTTAAAATATGAAGATGATGATCATCTTTTTCTATCCTATTTTTATTTGTTCTTCTCACAATTCACATACAACTCTAATGACGAGTTATATAAATATGCTAGGGCATAAAAATTTAAAACTTGTCAAAACAATTAAAGAACAATACATGCCTAATCACCACCAACAACAATTAAAGAACAATACATGAATATCAAAATGTTAGGTATTAGAATCTAACCCATGCACTCTTGGTGCTTTAAGTTCAATACGATCTGTTAGATTCTTATATTTGGGTAAATCTCAGTCATCTTTTATCTCCAACCTCAAAATACCATCCTGATTTGTAGTATAGATTAGACGTGATCACCCTTAAATTTTTATTCTTCATACTTACATGAATAATCACCACCATCAACAATTGTATAAAAAAATACATAAATATCAAAATGTTGGGTATGAGAATCGAACATATGCACTCTTGGTTCAAAAGAGAATCAATCCTCTTTCATTCTAGTCCAACAAATTCAAATTTTTTCTTACAATCCAAGCATCTTCTTCACCAAATTAAGAGCTTTCTTTGCAAAGCCATCTTTTCTTTTGCCAACCAAAGAAGACTCATTCTTCCTAAATGACTTTCACAGATGCTCCTGTAGTTTACTCCATTCTTCCATAACTTTCTTTTCGACTTCTTTACCACCAAAAGTCTCTCGGCCTTCTGTCAGCATTGCAAAATTATGATTTCCCACATCGCGTACCACACTATCAAACTGTTTGAATATATATTTCGGCGCCTTTGGGTAGCACTCTTCAATCTCCCCACGTTGCACTCTTGAATACCTTAACAATCCAAACCAATAGACTTAGCCTTGTTGCACAATGTAGTGAGTTTTGTTGCTCAGAAAATAAAGAAAAATATCAATGTTTTTGGAATAATTGGTTGCAAATTTGAGCTCAAAATTGTGTCGTTTCATGCAGCAACACAAAATATAATAAGTGAAAAATAAAATAATTACAAATTTTAAGGAAAAAAAATCTAAAATTGACCTAAACGATCTAACAATCAACCATCATCAAGAAAAGGTTACTTACTTGAAAGAATTCGAGTTGCACAAGCTGAATAACTGATCGTACGAGCTGATCGGCTTCACTAATACTTAGAACTTATAAACACAGTAAGGGAAAACAAGAATCAAGTTTGCGCAACTTCTAAATTTTGAAATTGGAAACATTAAAAATTAGAATTATAAATGTTTAAAATAAATTTGTCAATAAACACTGGCAGTAACTTAATTTATAAAATTGATTTAAACTATTTTTACTACAAACTTTTAATTTTAAGATAATTATGGTGTTTGCTCACAAGCAAAATTTTCAAAACTAGCACCAAATAGAACTACACTTGGATGGAGTTCGAAGTTGATTTTGAAATCATCCGAAAAATAAAAATAATAATAATAATAATATTTAGAATATTGCAAATTTTAATTTGGGCCAGCTGAATTTCTTCTATGTACAGTTTGCATGGTATTTGATTGAAACCTCCAGCCAGCAATTGATTTTGGTGATGAAGTTGAAGGATCAAGTATTCGAACTGAAACTCCCATTTTTTTTTCAAGTAAGTGAATAAATTTTCTTTTATAGGTTTTTTTTTGTTAAATTCTGAAAAGAGTATTAGATTTTATTATGTTGGTTTCATCTCTGGCAAAAGAATTATGCTTTGGTTTGAAGTTATTTCAGGACTGAAAATCAACTTTCACAAATCAAGGGTGTTGCCTATTGGAGATGTCCCTCATCTGCACCAGTTGGCGGGTTTATTGGGTTGTTCAGCTGGTCATCTTCCAGTTAAGTACTTGGGTATGCCTTTGGGGGCTAGTTTCAAAAGTAAAGCTGTGTGGATGAGACGATCGAAAGGATGGAATCGAAACTAGCGTCTTGGAAACGCAAATTTCTCTCCAAAGTTGGCAGACTAGCTCTTGTACAATCCACATTAGCTTCTATCCCGGTGTTCATTCTGTCTCTTATCAGGGTTCCCTGTTCAATAGCAGCCAAGATGGAACGGATCATGCGCGATTTCCTTTGGGGTTCTACTCATAAGTCTAGAAAGATGCATTTAGAGGGTTGGGAGAAAATTTGTTGTCCTAAATCTCGAGGTGGTTTAGGCATTCGTCAGGTGCTCACTTTCAATATTGCATTACTTTCTAAGTGGCTTTGGCGATTTGCAGAAGAAAATGATAATTTATGGAGAGCTCTCATTATGGACAAATATGGGCGCAATAGATGGGTTTGGGAAAAGAGAACTAAGTACACTTCCTACGAATGCTCTTTGTGGAAGTCCATCTCCCGGTGCGCAAGTAGTTTCTACCCTCACACCTCTCTCCAATGTGGAAATGGTGATCTCATCTCTTTCTGGCATGATGCTTGGTGTAGTAACCAATCTTTGAAGGATCTGTTTCCAATGTTGTTTATCATTAACAACAATCAATATGGGAGTGTGAGCAATTTTTGGTCTAACGGCAATTCTTGGGATCTTTCCTTTCGAAGACACCTCAATACTGGGGAACTAGATGAGTTCGCTAATCTAATGCATTTGTTGGATAGACAAATGCTCTCAGAGAGATCAGATAGTTTGGTGTGGAAGGGTAAAGGGGTGGGCTTCTCGGTGAAAGAATTTTCAGATATGTTGGCTGCATCTCATTATGAGACCCATTCTAACCCCTTCATTTCTTCCCACAAAAATCTGGTATGGGTGAAAAACCTTTTTCCTCGAATTAATTTCTTTAGTTGGACAGTTTTGCATGAGAAGCTCTTGACTAAAGATAGGTTAAGAAAAAAGGCATCCTCACAGGGAGTCTTTGTGTGCTTTGCAATGAATTTGATGAGACACTGGACCATTTGATGCTTCACTGCAGTTTTTCCAAATCTATTTGGAGCAGTTTCTTGGCGGAATTCGGTTTGAGTTTGATGTTTGAAGGCTCCATTTTAGATTGGCTAAGTTGGTGGTCTCAAGCTAATCCTTCCCGTTGGGGGGAGTGGTTATGGCGTAGGGTCCCTCCCGTTCTCATGTGGTGCGTGTGGAAAGAAAGAAACAAAAGGGTATTTGAAGGACTCAACAGATCAGAGCACTCTATCTTTATCGAGATTAGAGAATTGCTGTGGAGGATGGGTACTGCATGTAATTTGTTTAGGGAGCTGGACTTTGACACTTTCATAGGGTCTTGGCATTCCTTGATATAAGAATGTCTCTCTTTGTAATTTGTTTCCCTTTCTTTCATTAATAAACCTCTTCGTGTTTGAACCAAAAAAAAAAAAAATCGCTGACAAAAGAGAAAAACATACTATCTTGTTGTCAAACTAGGTCCACCATAGATTGCACGGGGTTACCTTTTGCAAAAAAGAAAAACCAAACGTAAACACAATATGTAAATAATTTGTTTTAATTCTTTAACACCTCCCACCCCAAATGCTGGTAAGGTTAGAATCCTAGACCTATGAGAAATAAAAAACATTAGTGCCATGACAACACCTACAAATCAAAGATCAAAGATGCATCTTCTTCTTGTCAAAGGTGTACCAATTGAGTTTTGAGTCGTGACGGATGATATCACATGTTGCGAGTTCAAACCCGACTGACGGAGGATTAAGGGCAAAGAAAAAAAGATCCACCTTCTTCGTATGTTAACCCTACTTTTTATTCATTGTATTATTGATTGATTTCATCATATAAAAACTAACGGCCCAAGAATATCTCCAAATTTGTTTCTATATGTGGAGATTGAGTGGAAGTAATGGCTGTGGGGCAGTTTCATCTTCTTTGTTTGTTTAAGCTCAAAAAACCTCATTTTCATGCCATGGATGCCCCACCATTAGAGAGACTTTTGAAAAATGGACACTCTAATGGCAACCACCACCACCACTTTAACTTCCCATGTGATCACTTTCTTTGAATGTGCATTGTGTGTGACATCCAACTTTGTAACCCTTTGTTCAAGTTTACCATAATAGAATGAGATGAAACTCACACTAAAAAAAAAAAAAGACAATTCAGCAACGGCTAAAAATCGTTGCTAATCATCAAAAAATTGTAGTTAAAATGAATTAGCAACGGCTCAACAACCGTCGAAATACCGTAGCTATTTTAATCAGCAACTGTAAACTATCCCGTAGCTAATTTGCAACGGCTAAAAACCATCGCTAACTCGAAAAATTTCGTCACTAAATCTGTTTAAAATTTCGGGTAAGGCTGTCGCAAATTGAAAAATAGCGACGGCATGGAAGTCGTGGCTATTTAGCGGCGGCTTCATGCCGTCGCTAAGTTGCAAATCCAATTGACAAAACAGCCATGGTACTTGCCGTGACTATTTAGGAACAGCTTTGAAGCCGTCACTAAATTACAAATCTCTGAGATCTCTTAATTAGCTCTGAATGATTTTTTTAATTGAAACTTAATTAGCCCATTAATGATTTTTAATTGCAAATCTCTGAGATCTCTTAGTTAGCTCTTAATGATTTTTTAATTGAAACTTAATTAGCTCTTAATGATTTTTTATAATGAACTAAATTTAATTGAACTACCATAACAAAAAATTACACAGAATCTCTAGAATATCATACAAAAATTACAAAGAATCCATACAAAAATTACAAAAAACTAAAAAAAAATAAAAAAAAAATCGATCCATTGAATATCCGAGATCTGAGATTTCAAATATATGAGATCTCAGATATGATAGCTAGGGAAAGGCGGGGAAGGGAGGGGAGAGGGAGGTGGCCGGGATGGGCGTCGAGGGAGGCGACCACTGTAGATCTGCAGGCTTATTCTCTGCTTTGGGTGCCATTGGTAGTGAAGGGTAGTTGAAGGGGATTGGTTTGGTTGAGAGAAAATTTATATAGAGAGAGATACTTGAAGGGGATTGGTTGAGTTGGTTTCACGCGGATTGGTGACGTGATTTGGTTTAGTGCGTTGGATTGATGTAAAGTTTTTTTATGTTATTGACAGTTGAGATGAGGTTTCACGCGGATCGGTGACGTAGTTTATTATTTTTTTAAATTAATTAGCGACGGTTTTGTGCCGTAGCTAAATGTTTTTGTTTATAATTTTTTTTTTCAAAAAATCAATTAGCGACGGTTTTGTGCCGTCGCTAATAAAAATTCTTTGTAAAACTTAGCGACAGTTTTTTGCCGTAGCTAAATATTTTCGTGTATAATTTTTTTTTCAAAAAATCAATTAGCGACAATTTTGTGTTGTCGCTAATAAAAAATCTTTATAAAACTTAGCGACGATTTTTTGCCGTAGCCAAATTTTTTTGTGTATAATTTTTTTTTTTCAAAAATTCAATTAGGTACGGTTGTTTGCCGTAGCTAATAAAAAATCTTTGTAAAACTTAGCGACGGTTGTTTGCCGTAGCTAAATGTTTTTGTGTATAATTAAAAAAAAAACAATTAACGACGGTTTTGTGCCGTTGCAAAATAATTAGCGACGGTTTTTCATGATTATGGGTTGAGAAAGCTATCAAAAGCATTAGCGACGGTGTTTTACTGTCACAAATCGTTTAATTAGCGATGGTATCAAAATCTTGTCGCTAGTATCTGTAGCTATTGAAGCTTTTTTTTTTTACTGTCAATGAGCCTTGCAAGGAAACCTCCATATAGGTATGATGATTGATGACCATTCAATGTACATGTATCATTCATTAACACCATTTGATTGAATTACATTTCATTGGAAGTCGATGTCATGATCATGAGTCTTTTTGTGGTTATTTGATGATCATGAACCAAAGACTTACTTGATCTTTTTAGGTTTTGGATTAGCAAGGAACTCAAGAATGCAAGGAGGGGAGATTGAAGAGTGTGAGAAGAGTGCGCAGATGAATTCATTCAAACAGTTTGATAGTGTTGAAGATGTGGGAGATCATATATTTTCGCAGGTGAAAGAGGATGAGGCATTTGGTGATAAAGTTTCGAAAATAATTATGAAAGACTGGAAGCTCCTAGTAGAGAATAATAATCTGCCCGAAACAATCTACGTTCGGGCTTATGAAAAGAGAATTGATCTACTAAGAGCTTGTATCTTGGAGCTGCAGGGACTCCTTATCACGACGGTCTATTCCTCTTTGACATAAAATTTCCAGCAAACTATCCAGCCCAGCCACCCCAAGTGCATTACAAGTCTTATGGCCTTCGGCTTAATCCGAATTTGTATGCAAATGGAACTGTTTGTTTGAGCCTTTTGAACACTTGGACAGGAACTAGAGAGGAGCAATGGAGCACAAAGAAGTCTACAATTCTACAAGTACTAGTTTCGATTCAGGCTTTGGTTCTCAATGAGGAGCCTTTCTATAACGAACCGATCAGTAGAATACTGCCTGATTGGCGATATTTTCAGAAGAAAGCTTTATCGTACAACGAAGGTGCATTCATGTTAAGTTGTTTGACAATGACATACACATTGAATAGGCCACCAATGCATTTTAAGGAACTTGTTTCATCACATTTTCGCGACCGTGCTCATGCAATTCTAACAGCTTGCATTGCTTATACCAGTGGTGGTATTAGAGTTGGAGGTCCACTCATAGACAATGACTCATCATCTTCTTCTTCTTTTTCCAAAATCGATGTATCTAAAAATTTCCAGAAAACAATGGGTGAAATCTATCCAAGGCTACTACAAGCACTAGCCAAGAATGGGGCTACTGTGGGGCATTTCGTCAAATAGCTTGAAGTGAAAAAGGAAAAGGCAGAAAGAAAGGTTGGATTCACAATGAGAGTTCTTAGTATGGTGAAGAAGATGTTTAGGTCCAAGAAGGTTAAAAAATCTACAAAATGAGTTCACAGAATTTATACATGTTTTCTAATTATAGGTTTGAATTTTGCGAAATATAATGCTTTTATTAACAACGGAAACAACAGCCCCATTACCTAATGTTTCAAAACATAGTAACCAAAATGACACAACTAAAAAACGAAAATTAGACTTAAAAGAAAGTAAGCTGAGGAAGAAAGAGAAGCAAAAATCATATACTCATTTCATCAATTTTCTTATCATTTCGGCGAGATCAAAATTGAATTTTAAAAATGCCCATAATGAAATTGTCGTGCTCATTGATCGAATCAATAAAATTGGAGAATTTTGTGTCTAGACTATTGTGATGCTCTAGTAAAGTATGATTGTGAGAGTTCATACTCTTAACGGGTTTTTGCATTCTTTTCGGTTGTTGCATAAAGTCATTCTTAATTTATCGGAAAAAAAAAATGATGTTGCATTCTTAAGCACATTAACGCAACTGTTATTAGACCTATTATAAATTTTCGTATATAACAACCGTTACAAAATATAAAGGTCTAACAACGAATTTAGTTCAAACTCTTTTCCATATATAACAACAGTTACAAAATATAAGATAGCCAAAGTATCCAAATACTTCTATCAACTTCAACGAAAAGCATCAACAAGATACTTCATTACAAAACCAATTTAACTTCAAGAATACCTATGAGAACTCTTTTATCGACCACCATGAATAGCCAGTGCAAAAATTGTCATAAAGTGATTCTGGGGTTTTCACGTTCTTTACCAACAAAATTCAAAACCCGTATCATTATTTTCATAACATAATATTACGTTTTTGTGAATCTAATTCCAAATTTTAAGTGCTTAGAAACTAACTTATTACTGGAGTTAGAAGTTCTGAATGAGATTTTGAATGAACTGTTTGTTTTACTTCTAAATGAGTTGTTGATTAGAAGCTGAAAAATTAAAAGGTGTTTATTTTTAGGTACTGAATGGAAACTGTTTGACAATTTTGTCCCACTGAACTGAAAAAATTATGACATAAATATTGTGCTTAAAATCACACCGAATAATGACTGTGGCGATATTGTTGAATCTGAGCAATACGTTTGTAGCATTGAATCTGAGCAAGACGTTTGTAGCGTCTTGTGATACACATAAGGCACAAAACTATATGCTAAAAACTTGAAATATAAATGAGATGGAGAGTTTGAGAGATGAAGACAACTTGAAAATACATAGAAAGAAAATGAAAATGAAGAAGAAAAAGGAGAACCACAAATGTTTGGTGAAGAGAATGAATGTGTGCTATCAAAATTTAGCGCTACTTACTTTTAAGAAGATGAGGGCAACAATTGTCATTACAAAGTTTTGTTAAGATTATTATTGGAATAATTTTTTACCAAGCACTCAGTGCTAAGTGATCAGTACTTTCTTGTTGCTTACTCCAATCAGAAACAAAACTTTTGACTCTATTCAGAAGCAAAAACAAACACTCTCTTTGTCTACACCAATTAGTCCATGAAAGCAAAAACAAAACCATCTTCCGACTCCATTCAGAAACAAAAACAAACACCCTCTTCTGACTCCATTAAGAAACAAACGCCTTCTTTGTGGTCACCAACGCATATTCCATGTCCTAACTTCTTAATCTCAATCGGCTAATTTTTTATTAGTATGCCTAATCGACACTTGCTAATTATGCTGAGTCAAACCGGTCTGACTCAGTGAGTTGACACGGTCGACTAAAATAAACTAAGAAAACTACACCTTCTCTTCCACCCAACACGCTCAATCTTTACTGCTGTTAACCTGCGCACCCCCGTCACCACCACCACCACCCCATTAATATCGTCAACAATGAGTGATTCATAATGGGTTGGGATGAATTAATTGAAAAATGGATTCAGATTGCGGTTAAAAAATTTCGGGTTTTGGAAAGTTTTGAATTTTTTTCAGGTTTTGGGGGTGAAAGAGATGTTGGGGGATGTAGGAACTTTGATGAGAGTGTTTTATCTGTGTTGGAAGCCATTGGTGACCAATGCAGGTGGTGGTGGTGGAGGGAATGAAGGGAGAGATGGGTTGCTGTGGTATGGGGAGATTGGGAAGTATGCCTTTGGGGAATTCTCTCTGGTTGTGATTCAACCAAATCAAGTGCTTGAGGATCAAAGTCAGATTGAATCTGGTGCCTTTGTGGGTGTTTATGATGGTCATGGAGGTCCCGAGACGGCTCGATATGTATGCGATCATCTTTATCAACATTTTCGAGGTTTGGTCTTCTGCTTTTAATTGATGTTTTTTGTTGTTGTAGTTGTGTAGAGTGTGTTTGTGATTTTTTTTTTGGTGGAATTGGGAGTTAAGTGATCTTGTTTGAGCTTGTTTTGGTGTTAAAGTTGTGATTTTTTGGATAAATATGTGATCTCTGTAAACCTGTGTGTATTGGAGTTTTAGTAATCAGTCATTGATATTTGTTTGTGTTTTGGTGGTTTTGGTTTTGATTGAAGATAGTATGTTGTGTTGTTGGAGCTATGGAGATTTTGATTTGCTATGTTTTTCAGTAAATTTTGAACTGAAAATATTGGTGATTGACTTTGTGATTTGATGATAAAGTTTTTAATCTGTATTAGTTTTGGTAATAAATAAGAGTTTGAAATTTTAAAGAGTAAATTGGACTTTTTAATTAAGTTGAATTGATTTTCTCCATGAGATGATGAAACAGAATTGATCTTTATTTGAGTTTTTCCTATGCTAAAAATCTGAACTTTTCCGGCATAAATATGTGTTTCAGAACCAGTTAAGTAAAATTTGTTTGAATTGCTTTTCTGCTGTGTTGCATTTTATTGCATTTAGAAAAGCAAACATGTTGTAAATTTTCAGCATCTTATTATCTTGATGGACAAACCCTTTATGTAGCAAATGCTGGAGATTCTCGTGCAGTGATAGGGAGAAGATTTGGTAATAAATTAAAGGAATATTTGCTATACAAGTATCGGATGAATACAATGCAAACCTAGAAGCTGTAAGAGAGGAGCTTAAAGGATTGCACCCAGACGATCCTCATATAGTTGTTCTCAAACATGGAGTCTGGAGAGTAAAAGGAATTATTCAGGTAATTTACAATAACCCTTGTTTCTCCATTATCGGTGAATGCTTCAAAGATGGTCTTTTATCATGTCCAGTGTAGTCTTATTTTGAAAAGAGCTGCTCGTACCTAGTTCTTTTATTTTTATATGAAAGTCTCATTTTAACTTAATTTATCATACTCATATCCAAGATCTAACATTTTGATTTCAGCAAACCAATCGGATTTTTTATGTGAACAAGGTCAGAGGCATTACTGATGCATGTATGGTGGTCGAACCTACTACGCTATGTGCTCCTTGCTAACCTGCATACATTCTCTCAGATGTTTTTCTATCTTATTTATAATAGCTACAGCTGTCTCTGTATTAATGAAGGACAACTACAAATGAAAATAAAACCATTATTGAAAAACACTTGGTATGACAAGGTGGTTTGGAGTTATAGTGGAGTGTTTAACACTGGTTTAAAAAGAGACATTTACTAGATACAAACACATATGGAGTATAGTCTAATAATAATAGATGGAACATATAAGCTCAATGACACCTCTATGGATCACTCTAATGAGAAAATTTTATTTTGTGATATATGCATCAGCGGAGACCTGAATTGTTTTTTCTTACATAGATTGGCCTTCTGTTGTGGTGCAACAAAGATGTGTCTGAATGTGATAAACTCTAACCTGTTTTGTATCTTTCTTGCAGAAGTAGAACAATTCAATGCCTCAAATTACTGACAGAATTTACTCAAGACAAGCAACTACTAGCAATTCCAGTATCTAGACTTATAGAATTGTAGAAACAAGATGGAAATGAAATTGTATTGATATGAATAAAAGGCTGTTCGAGAAGCCAACTCTCCTCAGAGCATAAGCTCTTGTACAAAGTTTACAGAAAAATGAATCAATGCCTACTTTCTACTGATATTCTCTTTATATAGTCCTAATTGCAATACAATGACTAACAACTGGCATAATAAGTTGTAACAACCTGTCATCTTGCTAACAACCCTTCCACTTGCTAAGTAACAGATTATAAATGCCTATTAACAACTTGCTCACTTGCAAACAAAACATCCACTTGCTAAGTAACAAATTACAATTGCTAATTAACAGAAGAGAAATTCTAAATGTCGAGGGAATGAGCGAGGAAACGAGCGAGGGAAATGAAGTGGCGAGGTGAGAGCCGTTCATTTCCCTCGAGATGCGTGCGTTGACTTTTCTCGCGCGCATCTCGAGGGAAATGAACGGCTCTCACCTCGCCACTTCATTTCCCTCGCTCGTTCCCTCGACATTTAGAATCTCTCTTAACAGAATTGTAACTGCACTCACAGTGCATTGCTCTGATCTTCCCTTGTATTGCCAATATAGCACCCCCTTTTGTAATCTGGAACTCCTTGAAATCTGGGACTCCTTGCCAAACACTGATAGCTGGTATGCATTGCTGAATACTAACTTCTGATCTGCCTTGCTGCTTGCGGATTACTGACTTGCTGATTTACTGACTTCCTTACTGAAACTCTGCTGATTCCTGACTTGCTAATTACTGACTTGATTCCTGAAACTCCTTGTCACTTACTGAGAGTTCCCCTCCTTCTGATTCTGCCTACTTGAAGATCCTTCATGCAACTGTGGTCGACGTCTTTGATATGTTTTATATATGGGATGAGGCATATCAGAATGCAAACTTCATCACTTATGTGCATAGCAGCATTTCTGTCTACTATTTCCAAATGTTCAAATCTGTGTAGCAGGTGCCTTAAATGCCTCTTTGATGCAGGTCTCGAGATCTATTGCCGACGTCCGTATGAAACATACCCGGTTTAACAAGGACCCGATCGCTGCGAAATTTAGACTTCCTGAGCCTATGAACATGCCCATCATGACTGCGAATCCATCTATAATCACTCTACCTCTTCAACCATATGATTCTTTCCTTATAGTTGCCTCTGATGGGTTATGGGAACACCTGAGCAATGAAAAAGCTGTGGACATTGTCCACAATCATCCACGAGCAGTAAGATACATCTTCTTGTTGATCTTATTTTGACTGTGTCAGAATGAGTTCAAGTTGAGCATATGTATTTTAGCAAAATTTGTCATTTAAGATTTGAATTGTATTGAACTCGGATAAACCCTGATTGCGATCTAGGGTGAATGTATTTCTTTTTAACTCTTAAGATACTATTTCAGTTTAACAAAAGTATTGATGCTTTCTTTGGGCTAAAGTGTTGATATTGATGCAGGGAACTGCGAAACGGCTCATTAAGGCGGCACTCCAGGAAGCAGCTAGAAAGAGAGAGATGCGGTATCAGATCTTTGGAGGATTGACAAGAAGGTCAAACGCCATTTCCACGACAATATCAGTGTAATTGTTTTGTTCCTAAACCATTACCTTACCTCCAAAAGTTCGGTGCAATGCCCTCTAGTTTCTGTTCGAAGTGCTCTCGAACACTGACTAGTTATCTGCTCTCGACTTTGTGTTCTCCTCCAACTAATGCAAAACCATAATCTTGTAGTACCCCTGAGCTGTGATGATGCACTGTAAGAGAAGTTCCTTTAAACATATAATGTTCTAATTGTGAATATTGGTTTGTTGAAGAGGAATCTGTAAAATATTTCAGCGAAATTGTAATTGTGACTCACTGTAGTTTTTCTTCTTTGCATTAATATATAAAGCTTGTTTCCCATAGCATGACTGATCAGCTCAGTTCGATTGTGTTGTGACCAAGATCTTAAACAAATTTCGTATATGCTATTTGAGAATAGAAACTGAAAGCAATCAGCTGACTAGCTGTTAAGATACAGAGGAAGATCCTATCTGTTTTGTATGGTTCGATCAAATCACTCAGAATGTCATTGTTTCAGTATATACTTTTGTGGCTCACTTGGAACTCTTGGTTTTCTTTGGGATTAGGTAAGCTCAGTTTGACTGAGACTACTCCAACACTTGTATAACATGTTTGCCTCACCCTGCACTTTGTATGATGAACACTGTATTTTCATGAGCTGCCTGACACAGTTTGGCCTGCGAGCTATTTTGTAGCTAATTTTATTTCCAAACCAAGAGAGGGCTCTTTATGTACTTCAGATGTTACTGAAAACATGCAAATACAAGTGCATAACATTATTATCATGGCTTAAAATGAAAGAATAGAGCAGAGAAACCATCCGCTTCACCAATCAGTCTCAAATTCTACAAATGAAGAAAGGAACATACACATTCGTATCATACTGTCCTTTAAACCACTGACAAAGCAATACTTAGAAACAACTGAAATGAAAGAAAGTATAGATATCCACATTGGGTTCACTTGAACCAAAACATCAATTTTGAGTTTCTGTAATAATAGTATCCTACAAGAATTCAACGCATATAAAGAATGACATCTCATTCTACTTCAGCTAAATTGCAAGATATCCAGCTCACTTCACATGTACAATACAACTGTGAGATAACAGTACCAAATCGTGTGGGCTACCATCAGTTTAGTAATGGAAACTGATCTTGCATGGACTTTTGGCACATTTCTGAGTTCCAACTGCACACAAAGCAACTCAAGTGAAGTGGTGGAATGTGAACAAATCAGAGATGGAACATCAGCAACCCCATTGGGTAAAACTAAATCATCATCCTGTGGTAGGAGAGTAACCGTCAACTTGATCCCAGGATTTGCAGGAGGCCGACTGTTCAGATACTCCTCAAAATAGGTATTTTTTTTCTCTTGATAATGTCAAATCCGTAACCTGAAAATAATAGAAATCAGCATATTGGAAGCAAGTGCTCGCTTAAGAATCAAATGACCAACTGCACTGACCATCCATTTCATCGTTGATGTGAACTGACCACCTGATTGTTGTTTCAGCTTTGTCAAGATACTCCTCTCATTATTATCATTCCCACTCCTGCGCAGGATTTCTTTTTCCTGCCATCAGAAAGCATTGATAAAAGTTGTATCAAGTACGTTTTTAGGATCATCCTTTAGTGGGACCGTCACAACCTACTCTTACCATTGATATTGTCCCCATGAAACCACCCCTCATGAAATATTCATCTTTATCATGGAGCCAAAACAGAGTCCAGAATTTCAACCAAACAAAGCCTAAATGGCGCACCTTCTTCACGAACATAGTATCTTCTGTAATCACCTCCGCACACAATCCTGCAAAAACAAACACACACAACTTTGCATAAAATTCTACATCATGGAAAACTCATTCAAGCATTCCCAGTTAAGACTCTTTTTCATCTTTTCAAATGAAAATAGTTCAATTATAGCCTTGCAATTGATTAGACATAAACACAACAATAATTTTGCTTTTCAAATCTTCAATTAGACGAGCGAAAGTTATGAAATCAATGTACTTGTGGTTCATGAGAGAAAAGAGTGATCAATGGTTACCAAACATGAATGAGAATATATATATATATGTGAATTCTCTTTCAATATAACAAATGAAATATTGGTTAAATCCCTTGACATTTGTTCAAAAACTCTGAAATATTATTTCAATCTGTAAAGCGATTATCTCCAAAATCCATTTCATTGGCTATGAATCATGATCCAATTATCTTAAACACGAAGTTAAAAACACAATTGAGATTTCCGTATGTTTTCAAAAACATGTCGGAGAGTAAAAACAATAAGAATGCCATAAACACAACAATCCCCAAAGATAATATTAGTTGGTTCTTGTATTTAAATCCTAAATGGTAAAATTTCTCTAAACCAAAATCCTGTGATATGAATGGAAATGTACAAAACACAAATCAGAGAAAAAAATGCAAATAAACCTGAACACCAATTTCCACCATGCTCAAGGACAAACAGATGAATAAGAACAAAATAGGGCTAAACTATATAATAAAAACTGACATTCGAGAAATTACAAAATATCGTCGCAAATATTCAGAAAAACAAACTTTTATTGACATTACCATCAGGCTCCGTAGTAAAGGACATCTCAGATGAGACAGAACACACCCATCATACTTAGCATGTTGCAAAATGATCCGCTTTGTGGGCTTGTGCCTGTGACAAAATCCAGAGTGTTGCACTTTCCTGCAAGGGAAGATATCATCAATGAAAAACAACAAATTGAAGTATTGTACATCTTCTAAAAAATAACTCTTTAATGAGAAGCAAATACCACTTGAAGATAACTAATTGACGTAAAATATGTACTTGACGGTTCTTCCTTGGCATAACTCAAATCATCCATCATCATTTCTTGCTAAAGAAAAGACTGAGAAACAACATATAGACCACAAAATTCCAGAGACAAACAAACTAACCTCTGGTAAATTCTGCCTGATGCAACTCCTGCCCCTTTGCTTGCTTCACAGAGTCCTACAACACAACCAAAAACACCAATCAAATTGTTTATCTGAAATTGTGGTAGATTGAAGGAACCATGCCGATCAAATCATATAGGAAACGTAAGGATTAAAATAAAGATTTGGTTACCAAGAATACGATGACCATCAGAAAATTTCTTTAAATGAAACTCAAAAAACGAACTTATTTTTGTTTGGTGACCTAAAATAAAAAGTTTTGTTGGAACCTACATCTAACATAGGAGAGAAACCACATTCAAGACTTTGATGTTACAAGAAAATAAGAAAAGAAAGGATGCAATAAAAGGAATTGGGTAAAACTATGTTAATTTAAGAATAAAGGCAGTAACTAAAGAAAGCTAATAATGAAATATATGGCATTCTGACCAAGGGAGGTAGTCTTTTGGCTCTTACCATGACGGGAATAGGGATTCACTACTACCAAAAGATGTCGAGATAAACATCCGGAACGTGGGCAATCACATTGAAGTAGTCTTCTTCTCTCTGCCTGTCACTGGTTTTCCATCGTTCTACTATTTCTTTATCGCATTTCCGAATTGTAAGACTTTTAAGAGCAGTGAGGTGTTGCAGCCATTGTGGCAACATTTTCCAATTCCTGGGAGCAGCAATTTCCAAATACTCAAGTGAGGTTAAAGTAGTACCAATCCAATCTGGCAAGTCAACAGGCGCACAATCTGCGTAACAAGGCTGGAATTTTAGATGTCTAAGTGTTGCAGCAGAGTGTTTTATGCCCTCTGGAAACCATGTCAACCCGGGCAATCCAAACAATTGAAGTTCTTCAAGGACACGAAGGTGCTCAAAATCCTCTATGGAGAATTCCATCGCAGGACAATGAAGGATTCTCAGAGTAACGAGAGAAGCAATCTCAAGCTCAGGCAAGCGCTTCAAAGCTCCACATTTGTAAATAAAAAGGGTTTTGAGAGAGGAGAGATTTTTTAGTCCCCCCCCCTCTCTCCTCTGCCAATGAAACCAAGTTGGGGCAACGAGAAATCTCCAACTCTGTCAGTGTAACGAGACTAATCAGTTCAACAGGAAGAGCTTTCAGGTTGTCGCAATTGCAGATCTCCAACTTGTGGAGAGCAGTAAGGTTAGTTAGCGCGCCTGATGGAAAATACTCCATCTCATCAAACCCACTAATTTCAAGAAAAGGAAGGGAAGGGAGGTCTCGCAGTGAACCCAGAACCATTCCATTGCAATTGCCATCAGTATCAACATATTGGACAGGGGACCACGCCAATGGGATTCCTCCTCTCAATCTTGGACAACCAATGACTTCCACGCTTTTGAGGCAAGGGAATACTGCTGCTGCCGGTGTTGGTGTTGACGATGACGATGACCATCCCTCCAAATTCGGCATACACCGCAAGCTTAGCTCTTCCAGCGACGGGAATCCTCCTCCTCCTGCACTTGCACCATCCACCACCACCTCCTCCTCAATGAATTTCAGTGAGTCCATGCGAATCAAATGCAAAACTTTAAGCGAAGGAAGTTTCCTTAGAGATCCAAGACGTTCACATGTACAAAGAATGAGAGAGATTTTCACCAAATTTGGGCCTGTCAACCAACCGGGAGAAAAGGTTACTCCTCCATACCCTCTAACAAACAATTTTCTCACATTTGAGTGAGGTTGGAGGCCTTCTATCACATTTTGATGATGATGAGGCTGCTGCTGTTCTGAATCGAAGAATAAGTCCGGTCCCAAGGCCCAACGTAGGTCCAATGAATGCAGATTTTTCATGCTCATCAAATTTGCCTCTTTAGCCTCCGTTGAAGCTTCCACGACTCCAAGCCTTCTTATTGTTAATCTTTCTCTGAGGTTATTCAGCAATTGCAACTCACCAATTCTACTCCCCTCGCCCACAATAAAGTCACTTAATCTTCGAAGACAAGTTAACTGCCCAATTCCAATTGGCATCTCAGTTAACCTAAGACATCCTTTTATATCTAGGAGTCTCAGGTTGCTCATGTTTCTCAATTTTTTCGGCAATGACTCAAGTTTTAAACACCAACTAAGCTTCAATGTTTGCATATTTCTAAGCAAACAAATAGACTTTGGCAGCGATGTAAAAGAATTCTCAGAAAGGTTGAGATATCTGAGATGTATCATTTCGCCAATGCAATCTGGTACCACTTCAATCTCACATGAATGCAAATCCAGTGCTCGTAAGAGAATAAAATCTGAGAAAACAAACTTCAAAGTCACACGCTCTCTATTTAACAGAATTAGAGAGCGTAAGCATGGCAAGGATCCGTGCACTGACTTAAGCATAGAAGTTGATGGTATTTTCCCATGAGAAGACAATAGGGACAAATGGTGAGTTCTTTCTGTAATATTTAGTGCACTTCCAACATCTTCAACAAAATATTCATCCCCTGCGATATAACTTGCAAGATCATGCACTAGATCGTGCATCTTGCATATTATGCCACCATCTTCCTTCTTCTCTATGTCTTGAAAGAAGGATCTCTGTAGCAACGCAGTGAAATTCTCATTCCCTACATCCTCCAACTCCATTTTTGCTCGGGATTGCACCAAACCGTTCGCCATCCACAATTCAATCAATGTTTCTTTTTCAATACTAAAATCCTTCGGGAAAATCGAGCAATAAACAAAGCATTGTTTCAACGTTGATGGCAGGTGGTAATAACTCAATCTTAATGCTGGTAGTATGCCTTCTTTCCCACTACTTTGAGGGAGCTCCCAAACTGCACTGTCTTTGACTTCAAGCCATTCATTTTCTTCGTTCTTGAAGCGAAGCAAGCCTCCCATAGATTTTGCAGCCAAGGGCAAACCTCTACACTTCTTCACAATCGCCTTGCCGATCTGCACCAACTCTTCCCTCTCTTCATTTCCCGGACCAAATGCATACTGCTTGAATAAAGCCCAACAATCTTTTCTTGATAGACCCTTTAGGCAGTGAGGAGGAAGTTTGCTCGTGATGGATGCTACTCTCTCCAGGCGTGTAGTCACAATAATTGAACTACCTTGTGCTCCACCTTCAAAAAATCTCGCCATTTTGTTCCATTCTTCTTGGCTTTCTTCCCATACATCATCTAGCACAAGCAAAAATCTCTTTCCATGTACCTCCTTTCGAAGGCGCTGTTGGAGACGTTCCAATTCTTCATCATTACATACACTTTCCGAAATAGAGGCTATGATCTCTTTCATAAGACGTTTGATATCAAAATCATCTGAAACACAAATCCATGATCTATGTTTGAAATGATTCTCCACCCGCTCATCGTTGTAAACCAGTTGGGCAAGAGTTGTTTTGCCAAGTCCCCCCATACCAAGGATGGGGAAAACGGAGATAGGATCCTTGCTACTACTGCTGCTTGCCTCGTTAAGCACTGGCCCCCAACTAGCTTTTGGGTGCTTCCCGAAATAATTGCTTCTTCGGGTACGAAATTGGTCCAAAGTCAAGTAAGCTGAGCCAAGCAATTGCTTCACCAACTTTTCTCTGTCTTCGTCTCTCCCATGAACTTTGGGTTCAGTCGAGAGAGAAATAGTTGTACGTTCCGGATATACTACCACTCTCTTTTCCTTCTCCTTTCGCAACTCAAGCCCTGAACATTCTTCGGCCAACTCATGAAAATTCTTATTGAGCGTTTGAATTTTCCCATGAAGTTCGCTTACGTTGTTGCTGCTGCTTGTGGCTTCCTCAGAGGCTAGTTGCTGTAGACCTTCTTCATATTCAAAATCATCAAGGACATCATCAGCCTCATATGCAGCATCGTTCAGCTCTTGTAGCCAAACCCGAACTCTAACCGCCTTTTCATTGAATTGCTTCTCCTCCGCATCATCAAGGACTTCTTTGATCTTAAGGAAAGTTTTGAAAAGTTTCTTCAGCTCTTTCACCAATGGACCAAGGTTCTTGATCTGGACTTTGTAGATTAAAGAGTTGAGCCTTTCAAACACAACTACAAAGAATGGGCATACTACTTGATCTGCTCCTGCCATCTCCTCCTCCTATTGCAGAAACAACTTTAAAGAATTGACAAGAAGAATTGTTACAGTAAGGAAACTGAAACTGGATTTGGAGCTCCACAGAGAAGAAAAGAGAAGAAAGTGACAATCCTGTTGCTCTCTCAATTATTTGTAACTGAATTATTTTCCTTGGAAAGAGTAAAGCAAGACTTGGAAAGAGTCAATTTTGGATAGAATTATTTTCCTTGGATTTACAGCTGGTTGCATGACCTGCTATGCTAGTGCTTCTCCATCTGAAAGAAGGACAACATATGGTTGAATCATGATTTCAAGGGTGCCCACTGGTGGGTCTAGTGAAAGGGAAAAGCACTTGCTGAATGAAGCATTATTACTAACCATCTTAGTGCCACTGTCAGTTCACATTATTAGTGGCCATCTGAATGAAGCAATGTTTACCATCAATAATTCAAGTACGCAATAATTCAAATTGTACAATTGAAAGGATCCATCGATTGGGAAGACTTGGAAGTAGGGATGAAAATCGAATCATCGGTTTAGTTTTTCACCTAAATCGTGAACCGAATCGATTTAGGTCGGTTTTAAAATTTTCAAATCGAAACTGAACCGACCATTAAAAAAACCGATTCGAAATTGAACCGATATTAATTTATGCAAACCGTAATCGAACCGAACCGATTAAAATTAAACCAAAACCGAAATAAAACCGAATCGACCGACTATTTTAAACATATTATATTATTTATATATAAAAAAATATATTATTTATTATATATATTCGATCGGTTCGGTTTGGTCGGTTAAAATCACATAGAAACTGAAAACCGAACCGATCACTTCGGTTTTGAATTTTTTAAAATCGAAACCGATCCGAACCGAATTTAAACCGAACCAATCGGTTCGATTTTAATCGATTATTGGTTCGATTTAAATTTAATTCGGTCGATTTAGTCGGTTTAATCGATTTTTTGTTCAGCCCTACTTGAAAGAGACTAACAACAACTCATAGGGCAAGTGGGAATGAACTAGTATACCATAATCAAATATAGTATGTTTTGTCAGTCATTTTTAATCAAATAGTTCTAAAAAAATTTGAATTACCATTTTGGTGTCAATCTCGTTACCATTATCATTATACCATTATCCCTCCACTTGTATACATTACTGCTCTCTTGTATTAATTGGGATTTTGTTTCTACACTGTCATTATGTTCCTAAACCTACCATATTCGAAACTAGTTACTAGCTGTATCTTTTATTTGTGATTACGCAAAATATCAAGTGGCTTGGATTTTCTTGTTGCTTTGTGTGGAGTCATTTTCAATCCATAGTTTGCTTCATTTTTATTCAGGTTCTGATGCGAATTTAACTAACCTAAATTAATAGGTTAATTTAACTCATTTGTAATAATCGCAAGTGCATGGTGCCTAACGGGTAGACAACGGCAAGTACGGATCGATCCCACGAGAAAAGTGGATGCAATTGGAATTTAGAATTTAATTAAACTAATTTAGAGAAAATGGGGTTACAGCATTTTTAAATCTAAACTAAAAATAAGAAAAATAAAAGATAGATGATATGGATTTTTGTGGGCTTGGACTCACCAATGAGTTAGCAAAATTATTTAAATCTAAATTACTGAATTTAAAAACGAGAAGCGTTAGGAATGAGAATCCCTTGCTTACACCGAATATGCGATCGTTAAAATCTAATTCAAATTATATCATGTTTCTTTCAAACATTAACAAATTATTTCAAGCAAATACGCTCTTACAAAGTATTAAGTGTCTTTTTAGGGCACACTTAATCAAAGCTTAAGCTTAGTATTTTTAGCACATGCTTTTAATATTGATAAAGGGTAATTCTAACTACCAAACATATCAAGTTTAATTTCTCGAACATGCAAGGTGAAAGCAAATTATTAAAAATTCAGAAATAAATTGTAATTAACAAGTAAGCACACAATTCAGTAAAATAAATCAAAATAACTTATACAACCCATTTAGTTTGTCACAAACTCGATATGGTGGTACTCAGCAGATCAGCAGGTGGTCCGAACACGAATCCCGAGACAAATGGTCCCAAAACGCTGTGTGGTGGTACAGAGTAGAACCGGAGGTGTGAATAGCCAAATAACTGAATTTGACCAGTTCCCGCCTCTGTTACAGTACTGCTACAATACTCTGTGCTGCTCTGCCTTCTTCTCTAGCGAGACAGCGCCTGTTCGCGGCCTCGTTCTCGCTCCTCGCGACCGTCAAAACAACACAAATAAACAGAGAGAAATCGGGAGGGGACTCTCTGTTTTCGCTTCATGTCGCGATGGTGGTGCGCAGCGGTGCGACTCTGTTTGTGGTGGTTGTCCGGTGGCGGAGAGATGGTTTGGGGCCTGGACTAAGAGAGGACAGAGAGAGGGGAGGAAGACGGTTTGTGGCGAGGCGAAACAGAGTCGCGGTGCGACTCTGTTTCGCGGCGTGGTTGTGGTGGCTCTGTCGCGGCTATTCGTGGTCTGTTGTGGTGGTGGGACTTGTGCGGAGGTGGTGGCGGTTGAGTGGACAGAAGAGAGAAGCAGAGAGTGGTGGCGGAGTGAAAAGTTGATGTGAAATAGGGTTGTCACACCACGATGGTGACGGTGGCGGTTGTGCTGTCTGGCGGTGGAGGTGGTGCTAGGGTGATGGTGGTGGCGAGGTGGTGATTGTTGAGTGAGTGGAGTGAGTGAGAGATGGATGAGTGGTGAGGGTGACCTTGTGAGAATCATCTTTGAGAGATGAGCTCCTTTGAGGAAATCTCCATTGAGGAAGAGGTTTTGATTTCTAATTCTCTTCTTTTCCCTTCTCTTTCTCCCTCATTTTTCTCACCCTATTATCTTCTATTTATAGAAATTATCAAGATGAATAGGGATGAAAAGATGGAATGATTCATTAGGAGAAGGATTGACATTGGGTTTGGGTTATGGATTGGGTTTAGGTTATGAATTAGGTTTTGGTTTTAGGTTATGAATTAGGTTTCGGGTTTAGGTTATGAATTAGGTTCGGGTTTAGGTTATGGATTGGGTTTAGGTTATGAATTAGGTTTTGGGTTTAGGTTATGAATTAGGTTTCGGGATTAGGTTTGTGACTGCTTTATACCACCGTTGGAATCGACTAATTATCGTTCCTTAACTTGTCGTTTTAATGTGATTTCATCGTTTATGCTCAAATTCCTACAAAGACATGAAAACGAAATAATTACTATATAATATAATAATCGAAATACTAATATGCATAAATTAAAGGATATATTATGTAATAATTATGTGAATATCAGGTTCACAAAAATCCATCTATCAATGCGATGGACATTGATAGATGGATTGGATATGATGGATCATTCTGCAATTACCATGAGTTAACCTGCAGGTAGTGGTTCTAGCTAGTGTCTCCCATTCCCCATTGCCAGTTAAGTAAAATCGTCCCAAAATGTTTTACTTTGCATGTGGTGCCTACTTTTGTATTTCTAAACCGTATTACCATTTTGTTCTCAGTCTCATTACTTGCATTTTAAAAAATTTATTCCAGTTGTATGCATCATAGTACATTCTTGTATTATTTCTTTTTGTACTGTATTAATCTAATTTAAATTTTGTTTCTAAACTGTTACCCATTGCTATTATCTTCATAACCCCAAGATATTTCACATTACTTACTAGTTCTGTTGGCACTTTTTCTTTTGTTCACTGTCAAGTAGTTTTCTTGTTTGTGTGAAGTCGTCTTCAATCCACTAGAATGTATTTCACCTGGAAATATTTAGTTGAAATGTTGAGCATAATTGTAATTTGCTGTCAAGTCACAGAACTATATAAGACATATTTTGGGGGCATCTGTAGTTGGTATCTAAGCCTCTGCCTTTTTATTTGCCTAAGTAAATATTGTTCCTTTTTAAAGTTTCGGTGGAAAATTGTGGTTGGTTTTGATTGGGGTACAAATGAGTACGGAGAAGAATCTTGGGTTTCACTGTTGCAGTGACGGGAAGGGTGGGGAGTTGGCCATGGAGTAAAGCCTCACCCACCTTTTTTCTGTGTTATGTTTACAATTGTATGTTAATAGAAATTCATAATAATTCTTTATAAAATTCAGAAAATTTAATAATAAAAATTCATCAAAATTTAGTGGATTCTATAAAATTCATAAAATTCAGTCACTTCAAATACATTAAAGTTCAGTGAATTCTGTAAACTCCTTTGAAATATTTAAAATCAATGAGATTTAAAGTCTTTCACACTCTATTAAAATTCATGATTGAATACCCCTGTAAAACAAAATGTAGCATAAAGAAAAGTTTTTATGAGTTAAGTACTTGCCTCCTGTAACATGCATAAAACTTGGACTATGCACCAAATTGCTCCTCGCTTGAACTGTTTTTTCACGATTATGAGCCCTTCTACGCAGCGAGGAAACGGGCGATGAGTAGCTGCACCCCTCACCCTCGCCCGTTTCCTTGCCCCCTTCGTCGCCGTTTAGAAAAAGCGCTCAAGTTTTCAAAGGAAGTTGAAGAAGTGTTTTTTTTCTTTTGTTGAGCAATAAAGAGCATCTTGAACGAGGTCCCAAATTGTAAGAATTAAGAGGGATTAAACATGTTTAATGGAGCAACTAAAACCCCAATTTTCAAAACGAAAAAATAGGAACTGCTATGCTAGTGCTCCATCTAAATCGAATATTAATTACTTTCAAAAAAGAAACGCATACAGCTAGATAGGTTCACATGATGATTTGATGACTTTGTGTTATTTACTTTTTGTAAAAGCTGTGGTTGTGGGTGACTTCGTTTTTCACGTTGAAAGAATGAAAACACATATTGCTACTTACTTTCGAAAAAGACAACGTTATAAGAGCACTCAAGTGCATTGGACCCAATATGAATGAAGTTGCAATATCTTCTTCCAATAATTCTAGCTGGCCTGGGAGGTGCGCCTGGGTGGCTGCCTGGACACTCCCTGGCACGCGCTCGGGACCCTCTCAGGCACGTGCATGATGAAGGCGGGATTTCTATTGCCAAAAAATTTCTCCAAAATTTCGAACCCTAACACTTTCAAAACCAAAATTGAAACCGAAATTGGGGAAAATTTTGAAGAATCGACAGAGCTTTCAACATTTTGAGAGAGAGAAGAATCGATCGAGAGAGAAAAAAAAATTTGAAATCAGAAATTTTGGTTTTTCACCTTCATTTTGGCTCCAAACAGACTCCAGACGTCTCCTCCTCCTCAATGCTCAGATCTCCATCGCACAACAGAAACTCCCTCCCCACCCTCTCCCCATCGTCGACTCCACCGAATCAAGAAAAGAGAAGAAGCTCCCTCGCCCATTCCCTTGAAGAAGAAGTCCCCATTCGAAAAGTTTCTTGTCGATTTCTCAACACTACAAAGGTAAGTCCCTTTATGATTTCTTGTTGATTCTTTTTTGTGGGTTTCTACTGACTTTTTGTGTTGATTTCAAAGGGTGGGGTTCTAGATCTAGATCTAGGGTTTCAGTGTAGAGGTTGGCGTAAAACTGAATAGTATGGTGAGTGATTTGTTGCTTATCAACAATAATTGTGCCTTGCACCTTGAGAGAGTGAATAGAGTTGAAAATTCTTCTGAAGTTTGCCACTTTTTGAAACAATTTGGTGCATGAATCCCCAAACTTGCCCCATTTTGCACCTCATTTCTTCTTCCATTCCATTGAGTGTGTTCTCTGTTCAGTATCTTGTTGAGAAATTAGAGAAAGTGGTAAGAGAAATTAGCTGCCATTGCTCACAAAATCTTTGACATTTGAGCTTTGGTATAAGAAAATTCACATCCGTAAATAGCCTGAAGAAAGGAACACAATATTGCTTCTTTCAGTCAGTTGTTAGGATTGTATTTTTGTTGATTTTAAACAGGGTGCTAGCATTTCTGCAATGATTTCATACGCTATAAATACATCAGAAAAAGTATGCCAAATATGACCTTAGTATGAACTATCAAGGCCCTATTTGGAAGTAAGAGCTCTTTTTCATTTAGATACACACCTTATGTAGACAAGTGCTAGTACCGTGTTTTAATTTGTATAACTCTTGCTCATAATAAGTAACTAAACCGTTGTCTTTCACTTATCTTAATCTCTTAATAAGATAGTGATTTTCAAGTATCTAAGCTCAATGGCATTATACTGTATAATGGATTGAGCAGATTCATAGTGATCTATTTCCTATCAGGTAAAAACTTTACTCTCTATATTAACCTGCACACTTTGTTTTTTTTCCCTCATGCCATGGCCCCATTAATAGAATGATGTAACAGGTATGAGCCTGAGTTCTTCTTCAATGTAATCAATGGTCGTGACATTGTGTCTTGGGGCAGTTGATCGTAGTAGACCTGATGGGCAAAGCGATGAACTTATTGGATTCCAGGATTTGTCACTGCACGTATTGTTGTAGCAAAAGAAAGCGAGGTTTGAATATTTAGTTTGACAAAAGCATAAATTTACCATTACATTATGTGTGCAAAGTTACAAGTCATTGCCCTGACAGATAGGATATATGCTATCTTCAAGGGCAGATCAAACTCTAGTTTATATACTGACACTGGGGGTGATAGAATCTTACAGAAATCTTGGAATAGGTATGCATTTTTATCCTCCCTCCCTCCCCAGTTTCTTTTGTTTATACATCTAAATGATTCCAAAAATATTTGTTTGCATTTGCAGCCTCTCAACTTATTCGAGAGGTCATCAAATATGTATCAACTCTTCCTTCTTGCCGAGCAGTTTATTTGCATGTTATTGCTTACAATAAACCTGCCATCCATTTCTATAAGAAAATGGCATTCAAGTGCATTCGGAGATTGGCAAACTTTTACTACATCAAGGGCCAGCACTATGATTCATATTTGGTATCTAGTGTAAATAGTATACTGTTTCAGAATATTATCACTGGTTCAGGTAGCAGTTGAGCTCACTGAAGAGAGACACAGACTATTCGAATGCCCAGAATTGACTTTCATGGATCCAGAATGGTTTATTAGTCTAGAGTTGCACATGCAACTCGATCCCTTTAGTACTGCAAATAGTTCTTAAACTCGTACTAATGGAGGTTGTTCATGTTTAATTGTTCTTTGGAAGATCGTTAGCATCATTTATAAGCTTAATCATATTAAGGTGGCAGAAATCTATAAATTCATATGCCTCCATCGAGTGTTAAGTAGATGTAGTTTTTTTTTAGTAATATAAGTTCATTGATTCATACTGAAATACTGGAAGCAAATAGTATTCGCTGCGAGGCTATGTAGTTTATAGCACCATACAAGACATTTTTACTCCATGATGATGTTTTCTTTTTATGCACTGCAGGGACATGCAACCATTACTAGAGAGGCAATGAAGAAATGAAGCAATGAAGCAAGCCTGCATGTCAGAAGGGATATGCAACCATTACTAGAGAGGCAATGAAGAAATGAAGCAATGAAGCAATTTGTATCCTTCCAACTTCTGCAGCTTGATGAGATGCTTGCAAAGCAGGGAGCCAAAATTAACATGGCAGGATCCTGTTTAAACAGGAAGGAACATCATTACTATCTGTTTTAGAAACTGATTCACATTTCAATTTGTGAATATGATTGTATTGTATTGTCAGGAAACTGTATTGTAGTACTATCTGTTTTAGAACCTGTTTAAACAGCTTGAGAGTTTCTTTACTTTACATTTGCAATGTCAGGAAAATGATTGTATTGTATTGAAAGAATATGTTTGTAACAAGGAAAAATGATTGTATTGTATCTAAAATTCAACAACATTTTTCAGCAACATCAATTTGAGAAAACTATCTGACATAAAATTATCAGCAAATTAAACAGAATGTAACAACAAATTTTCACTACGTTCATCAAATTGTCGAGCATCTATCTGACAGAAAATTCACAATTTAAACAAGAGAAATTATGAACTTAGATAAATAGCACGGATATGGAAAAACATAAAAGAAAGCAATAAGTGAATATAAACTTAGAGATATATTTATTCACGCCAAAAATTATATTACAGATATCGATAGTTCGACAAAACTAGACCTTAATTTATTCACACCTTACAGACTGATAATACAAGGATGGAACTGCTAGCTTTCACTTCACTCTCAGACAGACAAGCACATCTGGATACAAGCCAGATACAAGCCGACACTAATATGATCAATACAGGCGATCATGCTGTCTCCGAGCGCAGAGAGATCTGCTGGTCTTGAGACACCCGGGCCATTTTCCCATTTACACCCATAACAAACTTCCCACTACTTGGCTCAAACACTAACATAACATCTTCAATCACGTCTCGTGTGACAGACTCGATTGTTCAGACTCAAAGAAATGCATCACTGCATTGTAAAATTGTCCCTCTTCGAACAGCTTTGACACATAACCATCCATTCCACATTTCATGCACTTCTCGTGCGTCGCCTGGATCACATCAGCTGTCATGGCTAGTATTGGAGTGTGCCAGTGCTTTAAATATCTCAAATTCTCACTACATGCTTCGCTTGTTTCAGTCTGCTTATTAATATCATTTTCTATGCAACAGATCTGTTGCTTATTAATATCATTTTCTATGCAATGAACCTGTCGTGTAGCTTCAAACCTGAAGAAATTGTGGAAGTTAATTGCAAGCATAATAACACACAATTGCAAAACTGGAGAAATCAAATTATAATGAACTATTCAGAACAAGTGATCTCGGTAAATAAGAGCTGAAAACTGCATTCTTTCCATGTGGTTCTATTAAACTTAAATGATAGACATTGTGTGGAGGGGAGGGGGAAGGAATTAGTAGAGCAAAAACTGAAATATTGAAAACAAAATGAAAAAGCATATAACTTCACTTACCCATCCATCTCTGGCATTTGGAGATCCATGAAGCAGGCATCAAAGTTATGGGGAGGCCAAAGCTTTGCTAAAGCAGCCTTGCTAAACTCGGCAGTCTCAGTTGAACTTGAAGTAGCCAATAGGAATACCTTCGGGTGGGTTTTAAAGAGTTTTTCATTACCACTTAGACGGAGCTCTTTGAGTATACAATGGAGAGCGGGAGATTTTTCCTTGTTCCATCCATCTTTATCAATAAGCACCATGTCGAAAGGCATTTTTCCACTGATCACATGACAATAAAAAAAATAAAAAAATTTCAGCCAAATCAAGCACAATGTTGTGTGCTATATACATGAACATTTCATGACAGAAAACAGAATTAATTTCTTTAACTTTTTTCTTTTCCTTTTTTATGGGTTAAGTAGGGATTATTTTGTATCCTAAATCTTGATGTGTTTTGTGAGGACAAGATTGGCATGATTACTTACAAACCACAAGAAAATATTTACCTGGTCTTGCAAGCATTTGATACATGCGAACACATTGCTTCCAGACTAGTGGCAATATCCACAAAAATTCAAGAAATTGTCTACCAACTTAAAATACCTAGCATAGCTTAAAACCATGAAATCAAGAACTTCACTTTGGGATTAAGAGCACACAGACATAAACATTTCAGCAAAACAAACAAGAAAATGGGTTAACAGAAACACCAAGCAAGAAAATGGGTTAACTTCAAAACCGATCAAACATTTCAGCAAAACAAGAAAACCGATGAATTTATAGCGTATGAAATCATTGCAGAAATGCTAGCACCCTGTTTAAAATCAACAAAAATACAATCCTAACAAGTGACTGAAAGAAGCAATATTGTGTCACTTTCTTCAGACTATTTACGGATGTGAATTTTCTTATACCAAAGCTCAAATGTCAAAGATTTTGTGAGCAATGGCAGCTAATTTCTCTTACCACTTTCTCTAATTTCTCAACAAGATACTGAACAGAGAACCCACTCAATGGAATGGAAGAAGAAATCAGGTGCAAAATGGGGCAAGTTTGGGGATTCATGCTCCAAATTGTTTCAAAAAGTGGCAAACTTCAGAAGAATTTTCAACTCTATTCACTCTCTCAAGGTGCAAGGCACAATTATTGTTGATAAGCAACAAATCACTCACCATACTATTCAGTTTTACGCCAACCTCTACACTGAAACCCTAGATCTAGATCTAGAACTCCACCCTTTGAAATCAACACAAAAAGTCAGTAGAAACCCTAGATCTAGAAACCCACAAAAGGAATCAACAAGAAATCATAGAGGGACTTACCTTTGTAGTGTTGAGAAATCGACAAGAAACTTTTCGAATGGGGACTTCTTCTTCAAGGGAATGGGCGAGGGAGCTTCTTCTCTTTTCTTGATTCAGTGGAGTCGACGATGGGGAGAGGGTGGGGAGGGAGTTTCTATTGTGCGATGGAGATCTGAGCATTGAGGAGGAGGAGGAGAGGTCTGGAGTCTTTTGGAGCCAAAATGAAGGTGAAAAACCAAAATTTCTGATTTCAATTTTTTTTTTCTCTCTCTCTCGATCGATTCTTCTTCTTTCTCAAAATGTTGAAAGCTCTGTCGATTCTTCAAAATTCTCCCCAATTTCGGTTTCAATTTTGGTTTTGAAAGTGTTAGGGTTCGAAATTTTGGGGAAAATTTTTGGCAATAGAAATCCCGCCTTCATCATGCACGTGCCTGGGAGGGTCCCGAGCGCGTGCCAGGGAGTGTCCAGGCAGCCACCCAGGCACACCTCCCAGGCCAGCTAGAATTATTGATCTTCTTCAATGCCATGGATGACTGAGGAATAAAAGAATGAATTATATATGGTGGTTGGAGTTTGTTTTACGGTCTATGGAGCTGTGAACCCAGTCCAAAAAAACTTGCCAAGGAAAATTTCTATTTGGTCTAAACGTGTAAAAGTATATTGGAATTTGATGCCTTACTTAATATGAACCTGCCTCCATCTTTCTCTCATTTGCTTCCCTCAATATGTTTGTATGATTTACTATTTGGAAAAAAAAAATGAAAATGTTCCGCGAATGCTTGAATCATGATTTCAAGGGTGCCCACTAGTGGGTCTAGTGAAAGGGAAAAGCACTTGTTGAATGAAGCATGTGAGTTTGTTTGGCCTTCTTAGTGCCTATATCAGTTCACATTATTAGTAGGGATCCACCAACATAATAAAGTTTGAACAAAAAGAAAAGGAAATGTAAAAGCAATGTTTATCATCAATAATTCAAGCAACATTAAGAAATTTTAGAACCAGAGAACTAAAACAAAATGTAGCATAAAGAGCATCTTGAACGAGGTCCCAAATTGTAAGAATTAAGACGGATTAAACATGTTTAATGGAGCAACTAAAACCCCAATTTTCAAAACGAAAAAAATGGCTTATCTTATAAATATGTCGAAATTTCTCGAGATATTTCTTATTTTGAAGTTACTAAAATTTCTTTCGAAATCTGAAATATGTCAAAAATTTTCTGAGAAAATAAATAAATATTTTAATCTTCATATATTTTAACATGCTATAATGTTATTTTAATATCAAAAGTTTGTTACGTGAGTGATTCGTATATAATATATAGTTTGTATTACACTATAGGCCGTGTAAGATTTTTTATGTAGTATTTAAGAGTTTAAAATGCATAATTTATATTGTTAAATTCAAGGTATAATTTTTCCACTCCATAAAGGAAACCCTAAATTCAAGGTATAATCTTCTCGTTGCAGGAAAACAAACCCTAAATTCAGGGTATAATCAATAAAAAAAAAATGAGTTAGATGAAGATCAACATCAGTTGTTGGAATCTCCCAATAACTAGTTTATTTCTAGTGTTCAATTGCTTTGTTTTTTGAGTACGTGTACTCCAAGATCATCATTCCGACCTCTTCTATTTGTTAGGGAAAGGGATGGATATCCTTATTCTCAAGACAATTAAGCAATGGTTTGGTGCTTACCAAGATCACGAGTTTCAGCAAGTCCGCCAAGGAACTATCTGGACAACCATTCACCTAGTGAGTTTAACCCTTAGCTTAAAACTATTTGATCATCCTCTTAGATTGGTTCAGGTTTTTAAGGAATCTTTTTTTTTTACTAATGATGATGCAATGTATGATGAAAGGACTAGTGACTCGTGTAAACTTGTTGTACCTTTACACCTTTGATTTAATGATAAGGTTTGGAGATCCTCAAAACCCTAACTTGCCTTTAAAAAAATTGAAATTACAACTGAAATTTTTATATTTTTTATACACAAAACGAAATATTTCTTAAAATCAGTAGAACGAAATTAACTCAAAAAACAAAATCACAATCCTTACACATGAGTGGCTTCTATCTAATTTTGTTGGATTTTTTTTTTTTTTGACAAATTGGAATGTGGTTTTTAAAAAATATTTTTACTTTTTGTCACTTTTTTTACAAGCAAAATCTAAAACTAATGAGATGGACTGTTGGTATTGGCTTACACTTCAAGCAAATCGCTGGTGGATGGATATCTCTCAAAGCAAGACTTGAAAGAGTCAATTTTTGCTTAAATTAGGTTCCCTACCAATACCCATATACCCATATGGAGTTGGATGATACTTGTGGAATTAATGGTTGTTGTTGGTTTCCTTCTCTGTCACCGTGAAACAAACAAAAGCATAGGGGTCCCCACTCATGTGATCGAAGACTTGTATTTTCCATCTAAAAGAAAAAAAATTGAATGTAAAGAGATAAGGGTATCCACACACACAGTCCACACAAATAATAGAAAGTTTGGTAAAACAATGTACGTATCATTCCTGGACAGAAATTTCGTGTTGAATCTCAGGAGAAGAAAATTACTTTCACGGCAAGAAAATATATCATGATATCGTAACTTCTCAAATGATAAAACCAATGCCATGATACTCATCTTCATGCATTGACTGGTTGTATTGTGGGAAGAGATCTTAATGCTAAAACCATCCTAGTGTGAGACACTACCATGATAGGGACACCTAATTGAACCGAACCATAGTGCTATTACAATTTAAGATCGAAGCCCAAGCCCGAGCACCAGCACGTACTGCAACTTAACAGTCGAGGACGAACACCACGAAACTCAAACTTTGAGAGATCTAAAAGAGGGCATTTTGGATTCCCCCAAACCCCTACGTGTTCCAAGTAAGCAAGATCTCCTTGTCCACTTCATCAATTTCACCCCTTTACTGTCAATTACATCTTTTCTTCATCTCGTAATGTAGTGAATCCAATCAATTAGACCCAAATTGACCCACCCTTTTGAGCTGTTTCTGTATAGATTTTGAATTCGATCTGCAAGCAACAATTAGTGCTTGTTATGTGTGAATTTGTGGGAAAACAGTGATTTTAGTATGTGTTAGATGAGTTTTGCTTTAAGACTGCTTTTATAGTATTGATGCTAGGCTATATTTATTTATCTTTTGAAGTGAAGGTCTCAATGTACGAGTGAATGCAGTCTTCCTTATAAGAAATAGTTGGGGGTATGGCATCACGACGCCATGTCCAATACAGTCCTTTACCAGCGGAGGACGATTTTGATGTAAAAGATGACCCACGATTTGCCTACACTCCAAAGTCCTTTCTTCTTGGGTCTTTGCTTCTCTTTCTTTCTTTCTTTCTTTCTTTCTTTCTTACTTTATCTTAACAGGGCACATAGGAGGGGATAGGTCACAGGATTATGGCTTCATGATGCTTGGAATCCTCTCTTTCCTTCCAGGTTTGTAAAGCACCATTATCCTTTTCCTCTTATTGAGATTTACACGAATGATAAATAAGAAGTTCAGTGCCATTTTCTCTATGCATGCACCTTACTATATTTAGACGATCTACTTAGATTTAAAACCCTTTTCTTATATTTTCTTCTGCCATGAACCTTATTGCGAAACTCGGTTATCGATTCAGTGAAAACCAAACATCTAAGTTCTTGCCTCTTTGGGCATGGATTTAAGCTATATAAAACGAGGACACTCTAATTGTATGAAAAAAATAGCGGTTACTTCATCGTACATTTTACAAGCATGTTATGGCAAGATTAGTAATGAAATGTCATTATGACTTACAAGTGAATGAATATGGCTAATAATTCAAAATTTATTGTTGAATAAGGAAAAAACCACTAAAATGTTGAGGCTTGTCCTACCCCGTATTGTGTTTTTTTTTTTTTTGTTGACGTGTCCGACACTCGTATCCGTGTTGGATACCGATAGCCGCATCCATGTCTTTGTTACATAGGATTTAATAAAGAAAAAGTTTCAGGACCCAATTAAAATAAAATGTAAGTTTTTGCCTCTTCCAAGGAGGTCAGCTTGTTTGAATTTTAGTGAAAATCTGATCTGGTTAATTGCTTAGCGATTCTGGATAATCTTCGTGATAGTCAAATGAGTTAGGATTTTTTTTCTCTCTTGTGCAGACTACACATGAAAGTCACATTAATTTCTCTTTTTAAAAAAGAGTAATACTACGGTGCCTGGTGGTACCAGGCATCGTAGAATTAGGGTTTAAAAAAAAATCATTTCTTATTTTAAACATTTAGCAAGATGACCCGCTCTACGATTGTTGACCCCACCTCTCCTCTTGAATAGCCTACAATGCCAGATGGAATTTTAGTGAAATTGTTGGCTTGTAATTACACTGGATTTTATGATTTTTTTTTTCTGATGTCGCCTTGTCCGGGGACCCATTCGGGTTCCCTTTCATTTAGAGAGGGTTTACTTGTCTGTCTAAAGTTATTTGATTATGCAAAAAGTGTGTTTCACATCCAGTGAATACTTGGAACATGAACTAACTTACTGATTTTTATTTTATTCTATCCATTTTACTGGAAATTTGATTTTCATTTTCAGAAACACATACTTTTGGTCTACAATAAATAGTCTGTTTGTATGCATATTGAAATAATATCTAAGAAATGTTTTAGACGAAGTCAATTTTGTGAGACAAAGTCAATGAAAAAGTGACATATGGATCCTAATGCTATCAGAGAATTTTGTATGTGAAATCAATCTTAAATGGGACCAGCTTCATGATAAGTAGTAGGTTGAACTACAACTTTTTAGAACATGTTATATTTGCAAGAATCAACAATATATTTTAGTGCAATCTCCGTAGTTTTGAATTGACCAACCATATGAATCTGTATATGATTATAACAGTTGGGCATTCTTTTGCTCTTCGAAGGGGGGTAGACAGTGAGACATTGGTGTGGACTCACTCCTTTATGCATGTGTTTGCAGGCTTTTATGTGACCAGGATTGCTTATTATTCGTAGAGGGGTGCCAATGGCTATCGATTTGCTTCAATTCCTGGTTATTGAGCTTTGATTTCTTGAAAAAAAAGAAAGAAAAAGATCCAGTGTATATGCTTCTCCATAATTTGCTTTTGCCAGAGTTGTCATTTCATGATGTGAGAAACAAATGATTTTTGCGAACCATGAATCTCTCAAGTTGTTACTTATTATACATTTTGTGCATTCAATACCTTTCATGGATATGTAGACCCTGTTTCCAGGAAAGTTACATGCAAATACTGCTTAGTTCCCATTTCCTTGTATGAACAAATGTTTCAATATCTCAAGTTTGGTTAGTTCTCTGTAATCCCAATGATTGTACCTTGTAAGCAGTGGATGGTGCGATTTTTGTTTTTATGTATTTCACAACAAGTTCAGTGCCCTTGAAGTCTGTGTTTGGTTCTACATATATAGCTTTCGTGATGCTGTTGGATCTCCAGGCACTCTGATCAGTAAGACATTCGAGTGTTTTCTTCCAAAATAGTCTTGGTAACTAACTACATACATGGTACTCAACAATAAAAGGGAAATTATTTCTGAATTAAATAATAAAAAATGTTAGGAAACCAGGTTTTAGTAACCATGTTTTGCAATCAGAGTGACGTGACATGATTTCGAAAAAATGATGAAATCTCCAAAGAGTTTATTTGTATATCGAGGTTGTAAAAAATCTCCTCTAACAATGCCACATCATCCTGGTTCCATAGCCTCACTTAAATTACACAACATGATACATGTGTGGTATAAATTATAACAGAATAATGCATTTGCCCTTAAGAATAGGATTATGAAAATGATGTTCACCAATGATACATGAGGTATCAAGGCCCTAGTTTGTCCAATTGATACTTAAAATTTTGTGGGATATTATAATTTGAGGTCTAAATCATACATCATTACATCATACCCCGAAATAATGTAGTGTTTAAGAATTCATTTTTTTGGATTATTGCATGCACATATCCAATTAGGATCCCGAAATGAGACTTATGTAGAAACAGTGGCTGAACTTTGTGGTATACTTAAAAATGTATTAATCAAGACCTTAATTTGTTTTTGGCTGGGTAGTGATCCTCGATGGAAATTTTTTCATTGACTGCGATGAGAAATTGTTTTGAACCTCAAAATTCCCATTGCCCCCTCTGATCTTCCATTTCTTTTTAATTGCTTACATTTTTTTTTCTGAAAAAAAATGACGAGAAATAGTGCAAAATTAGACATACAAATCTAATTCCAAAGCATATACCAAGAAAAAAAAACCTTTTTTTTATCAACTAAACTTACCAATAATCACTTTAAATAGGGGGAATGAATATGAAGAATTTGTAAATAAATAAAAAAGAATCAACAAGGAAAAATCATCAATTGTATACAATTAATTATTTTTGATATCCAGAAATCAGAGATGTGACATCTGAAATTCCAAAACAAAACTCTAAAGAGATAATTGCAATTTTGGGGTGATGGTATTTTAATCCACAAGGAAAAAAAAATCTTTTTTAAATAAAAAAATTGAAATTGTAATACTTAAAAAAAGAAATCATTTAGGTTCAGATTACATTCCATCTCATAGCCACCAATACTACTATTACTACTGCTATCATTAGCATAGACTAAAGCGTTTGCAGCTGGTCAGCTGTTAGGTTCATATTTATTCTAATGTGAATTGATCTCAAACGTTCAAAGATATTTAGTTTGTATTCCAGAAGATATTGCTAGGTAACTTTCTGCTATCATGATAAGTGTTTTTTGTTGTCATGATAAGTGTTCACTGCTATCATTGATTACATCCACGAGGTCTTTACTATAAGTTATTACTATCATGGACGGAGCCACTATGGAGACAAGGGGGCAATTGCCCCTCCCCCAATCTTTGAAAATGTTATTGATTTACCTATAGAATAGTGGGGTTTACTTAATTAATACTACTGATTGTCCCTTAAAATTATGTATTTTTCTTTTACCCTTAGGGTGTGTTTGGTTGCACACATTTCATGGGAATAGGAATCATATTCCCACTTGGAATAACATTTTGAGTGTTTGTTTGGGATTTTAGAGGTGGGCATGGGATGCCATCAGGTGCCATAGATTCCCACCATTTGGTGGGAATCAGACGCCTCACTCATATTGGGAAAACAATTTACGGGTCTTCCTCTCGATCTGTTGATCTGCTCCAGTCTTCCTCTCGATCTGCTCCAGTCTTCCTCTCGATCTGTTGCTCCAATTCGTCTTCCTCTAATTATGTTGTTGCTCCAATTCGTCTTCCTCTCGATCTGTTGTTGCTCTTTGCTCCAGTTCAAGGGTTTGTTGACAAGGAGAAGGATCTGTTGTTCTTCATATCCTTCTCAACTTATTCGTTGGCTGATCTCCACCTCTAACACAAGCTTTGCTTCTCATCAAAGGTAAATTATAATGGGGGTGTAATTATTAATTGGACACGATACTTTATTGCCAAATATCCAAATACTTCTATCAACTTCAACGAAAAGCTTCAACAAGATACTCTTCATTACAAAACCAATTTAACTTCAAGGATATCTACAAGAACTCTTTATCGACTGCCATGAATAGCCAGTGCAAAAATTGTCATAAAGTGATTCTGATCAAGGTTTTCACGTACTTTACCAACAAAATTCAAAACCCGTATTATTATGTTCATAACATAGTATCACGTTTCCGTGAATCTAATTCCAAACTTTGTCTACACCCATTAGTCCATGAAAGAGAATAATCATCACCAACACATATTCCATGTCCTAACTTCTTACAGGGGTATTCAATTATGGATTTTAATACATTGTAGAAGATTTTAAAATTCATTAAAATATCGGGGTATTCAATTAAGGATTTAAAACAATACATGTAAATCTAGGGGTATTCAAATACAGATTTTAAATGATTGTTTTTTAATCCATTAAAATCAGGGGTATTCAATTCATGATTTTCAAAAGTCCACCAAAATTAGGGGATATTAAAAAAGTAGTGGATTTTAATGAATTTGTTAAAGTTGTGGATTTTGAAGGATTTGTGAGTGAAAAGTATATATAACAAGAGTTATTTCAAATTCAACCTCCCCCCCCCCCCCTCATATTTCAACGGATTTCTATTGGCTATTGTTAAATAACACCACCATTTTCGCTAAAGAACGTCATCATCCCATTTTTTTGTGATCTACTCAAAGACACCACCACCTTACCTTCTCTTCTCTCTTCACAAGAGCAGCACCACCTCGCCCCACAACTTTCGTCCACACCACCATGCCCTACCACCGCTGGCTGCACCACCACCCGCACTCCCTCTTTTCTTTTGTTCTTGTTCTTCTTTTTATTATTATTCTTCTTCTTCTCATTCTCTTCCTCTTATTTTTTCTTTTTCTTGTCCTCTCTTCATTTTTTTTTCTCTTTCTGAACATTTGGTAAGATTATCTGTATCCAATAAACATTTGGTTTGCTAAAATAAGCTTTGAATTTCTCCAAGTTTGCTGCATGGTAATCGTTTACAATATTCATTTGTAGAAATTTTGATTACATTTTGCTTGTTATATATACTTATGAAGCAAAGAATTTGATGTTATTCCCATTACTACATTTTGCTTTAGAGCAAAAATATATATATATATATATATATCAACAATTGTTATTTATATACACATCTATATTTTGTTTTTGCTTGCACATACAAGTTTAAGGTGCTCCCAAAAAATGTATTAAGTGAAGATCCTCAAAAGAAATTATTTGCATTATTTCTTCTTTTCAAAAGAAAAATAGTTGTTTGTATTACTTTTGGATCATATTCAATGTATTTGAATTTTTTTAATTTGAAATAAAATTCACGTAGCATACAAACGATTGTTTTATTGATATTTGAGGAATGTTTTATGATTTGTGTTGACATGGATAACAATGTAGGTGACGTTATTTCATAACTTCCTATGATTAATAACATATTCATAAGAATTTACAGAAATTTATAAAAATCAATAGAAATCCATAACAATCCTTTATAAAATTCAGAAAATCCAATAATAAAAATTCAGTGGATTCTGTAAAATCCACAAAATTCAGTCACTTAAAATATATCAAAGTTCAGTGAATTCTGTAAACTCCTTTGATATATTTTAAAATCCATGAGATTTAAAATTTTTCACAGTCTATTAAAATCCATTATTGAATACCCCTGCAAATATTGTTGAAACTTTCTTGATTCTAAAGCTTTTGGACAAAGTGACTGAATGTGGAGGTGGGTATGTGCAGAAACAAGTAGTGTACGTTGTCACAAATGAGTTGATGGTGAGATCAAGAAGTTGCATGTCCAATCTCAAATGTTCCGGAATGACTGTATTGGATTGAATGAAACTAGAAGATATTGATGTTTTGGGGTGCCATACAGGGATGTGAAGATGAAGGAGGTTACTGTCAGCGAAAATTGTCATAAAGTGATTTTGAACTAGGTTTTCACGTATTTTACCAACAAAATTCAAAACCCGTATTATTATGTTCATAACATAGTATCATGTTTCCGTGAATCTAATTCCAAAATTTGTCCATGAAAGCGAATAATCATCACCAACGCATATTCAATCTCCTAACTTCTTAATCTCATCGGCTAATTTTTTTATTAGTCTGCCTGATCGACATTTGCTAATTATGCTGAGTCAAACCGATCTGACTCAGTGGGTTGACACGGTCAATCAAAATAGACTTAAAAAATTGACAGAGAAAACTACACCTTCTTCCTCCACCCAACACTCTCAATCTCTACTGTTCTTAACCTGCGCACCCCCGTCACCACCACCACTCCATTAGTATCATCAACAATGAGTGATTCATAATGGGGTTGGGATGAATTAATTGAAAAATGGATTCAAATCGGGGTTAAAGTTTTTCGGGTTTTAGAAAATTTTGATTTTTTTTTTTTTCAGGTTTTGGGAGGTGAAAGAGATGTTGGGGGATGCTAGGAGCTTTGATGAGAGTGTTTTATGTGTGTTGGAAGCCATTGGTGACCAATGCAGGTGATGGTGAAGGTGGTGGTGGTGGAGGGAGAGATGGGTTATTGTGGTATAGGGAGATTGGGAAGTATGCCTTTGGGGAATTCTCTCTGGCTGTGATTCAACCTAATCAAGTGGCTCTCTTGGATCATCTTTTTCAACATTTTCGAAGTGTGGTCTTCTGCTTTTGATTGATGTTTTTTGTTGTTGTAGTTGTGTAGACTAGAGTGTGTTTGTGATTTTTTTTTGGTGGAAGTGGGAGTTAAGTGATCTTGTTTGAGCTTGTTTTGGTGGTAAAGTTGTGATTTATTAAAAATTACTTTTATTTATAATTAATAATTTATTTGAGAATATATTTGCCATTTTAAATACTTGAAAGAAGTATTGGTGATATTGAATAATTGGATTGGTATTATACTTCCCAGCATGGAATGTGTTTCCACGACATTTTTGTTTTTTTAATTACGAAAATGGCGAAATACAAATTTAATTTTTTCGAGGGTTTTTTAAGGTTTGTTTTTGGTTTTTTGTAAAATTCGGTTTTTCACCACAAACTCTACGACCAAAATTCCATTTATTGAGTTTGTTTAGGGTTTTTTTTTTAGGGTAATGATAAAATTTGCACAATGGATGGTGAATTATCCATAATTCCTCTAATAAAAGCCATGTGGATAAAATTTTTGAACTCTTTTGTGTATTCTAAATTTTTTCGTATTGAAGAATTGGTACATATTTAATATTTATCATATTAATCTTCAATATTTTGAATTTATTGAAAAGTTTGGATGCATAGTCTCCTAGCTCCATTTGACTTTGTGAGAATTTAAGTGATTATTAACTAGAAATTTCTAGTTGTGTATGTCAAATTTGTGATTTTTTACTATATTTTAATTATATCATGAATTTAAGAATATTTAGTATTTAGGCTTGTGTTTAATAGGTATATTTACTTATATCTTATTTTTATCACATATTTCATATACCCTCAAAATTTATTTTATATATTTCATGCGTTCTCAAAATTTTACGTTATTTTTTACATAAAATATTTCTTAAAATTAGGAGACGGAAATTGTCTCGAAAAATAAAATCACAATCCTTGGTTACTAGCACCCTTACGAGCATTACATGCGTCCAACATTTTCTTTTTAAACTCGCATATACAACATTTTTTTCACCATGCAATTTGGAACTTGTACTATCACACTTTTGACATTTTTTATTCATATTACTTTTAAAAAAATTTATTAATTAGTTATTCATTTTTTAAATATATAGTATGATATTAGTTATATATTTTACTATTATTAGAGATAGATTTAATTCATACTCAAAATCAACTTTTACAACAAATTTCAAAATCATAAAAGTTACATATATATGAGTATTAAAGGATAACATAAAGAGTACTATAGTTTAAAGTATAGTTTTCAAGTCCACATATTGGGAATTTAACGTTTACTATCCAAATCCTTTGTGTCTCCATTTTAGAAAAAAATTAGTGAAAATTATGCCATTTGTAATTCGAAAGAGGAAAAGAAAACCAACTGTTTTTAGGACCAAAATTGAGAGGTGGTAAAAAGGTAGAGAAATGGTGTGGAGTAGCGATTAGTAATGTAGGCTAAAGGGTCAATTTGTGTTTAGGTCCTATGATTCATAGCAACTTATAGTTTGGTCTTAAGTTTATGCAGCTTTAAGTCTAGGTTCCAAGACCACGTTGACTATTAATTATCCGACCTTTAATTGAATGAAATTTTTATTTTTATTTTTATTTTTGAAATACTATTGACTTTGGCATTAATAAATTTATACTTTAGATCCAATAATTTATATCAACTTTGGATTTAGGTCATATATTTGTAATGGAGAGTTGACAATGAACTTGTCTTATAACTCAAAATCAAAGCAAGACAAACTTGAGTCACATACGAAAAATTGAAACAAATTATAGAACACAAGCAAAGGTTAACCAAAAATAAAAAATACCTTCGATATCTTGGGATATAGAAAAATGTATTTTCGCCCCGCCCCCCAGGCAGGAAAACCTCGCTGGTTTCCCAGGCCAGCTAGAATTGCTCGAAAAGAATAAGATACCAAAGCTTTGCTAGCTTTTTTCGCTTTGGTGCTAAGCAAGCTTGTGGGGGGGCCTTTAATTTCTCTTCACGACTTTATATAATTATATATAAACACACAACATTTTTGTATAGAAAAAGAGACGATTATCTTTCTTCTCTCTAGTATACTGATCAGTTCAATGGATGGATGCAATGGAGGGTGAGAGTGAGACTATCAATGTATCTTCTTCTCTTAGTTCCATTTATAGTGGAAAACATAGGTATCACTTTCAAAAGCTTTTAGAACTATCAGTATTTTGAATGGGGCCTATAAGATCATTGCCAAGGTGTTGGCTAACAGATTGAAAATAGTTCTTCATTCAGTCATTTCTCCTTTTCAAAATGCAGCAGTCAGTGGAAGACAGGTGGTTGATAGCCCTTTGATTGCCAATGAAATTATTGATTATAGGAAAAAACAAGGTGTTCCAGGGCTCGTTATCAAATTAGATTTCTCCAAAGCCTTTGAAAACGTCTCTTGGAGATACTTGGATTTGGTAATGGCTCGCATGGGGTTTGACTCCAAATGGATTCATTGGCTTCACACTTGCAGATCTACAACTAATTTCTCTCTGATAATTAATGGTCAGCTGCACAAGTTTTTCAATAGCTCGAAAGGCTTGCGCCAAGGCGATCTCCTGTCTCTTCTTCTTTTTACTATAGCAACAGAAGGTTTAACACAAATGATTCTTAAAGCGGTTGATGTTGGCCTAGTGAGAAGGTTTTCTGTCGCGGAGGGTAGTCCGCCTGTTTCTATTCTCCAGTATGCGGATGATACTATCCTCTTTTGTTATGCTTCCGCTTCTCAGGTTTTTGCTCATAAAAGAATTATGCTTTGGTTTAAAGTTATTTCAGGTCTGAAAATCAACTTTCACAAATCAATGGTGTTGCCTATTGGAGATGTCCCTCATCTGCACCAGTTGGCATGTTTATTGGGTTGTTCAGCGGGTCATCTTCCAGTTAAGTACTTGGGCATGCCTTTGGGGGCTAGTTTCAAAAGTAAAGTTGTGTGGGATGAGACGATCGAAAGGATGGAATCGAAACTAGCGTCTTGGAAACGCAAATTTCTCTCTAAAGCAGGCAGACTAGCTCTTGTACAATCCACATTAGCTTCTATCCCGGTGTTCATTCTGTCTCTTATCAAGGTTCCCTGTTCAATAGCAGCCAAGATGGAACAGATCATGCGCGATTTCCTTTGGGGTTCTACTCATAATTCTAGAAAAATGCATTTAGTGGGTTGGAAGAAAATTTGTTGCCCTAAATCTCGAGGTGGTTTAGGCATTCGTTAGGTGCTCACTTTCAATATTGCATTACTTTCTAAGTGGCTTTGGCAATTTGCAGAAGAAAATGATAATTTATGGAGATCTCTCATTATGGACAAATATGGGCGCAATAGATGGGTTTGAGAAAAGAGAACTAAGTACACTTCCTACGGATGCTCTCTGTGGAAGTCCATCTCCCGGTGCGCAAGTGGCTTCTACCCTCACATCTCTCTCCAATGTGGAAATGGTGATCTCATCTATTTCTGGCATGATGTTTGGTGTAGTAACCAATCTTTGAAGGATCTGTTTCCAATGTTGTTTATCATTAACAACAATTAATATGGCATTCGTTGGCTGCATCTCATTATGAGACCCACTCTAACCCCTTCATTTCCTCTCACAAAAATCTGGTATGGGTGAAAAACTTTTTTTCTCGGATTAATTTTTTTAGTTGGTCAGTATTGCATAAGAAGATCTTGACTAAAGATAGGTTAAGGAAAAGAGGAATCCACACAGGGAGTCTTTGTGTGCTTTGCAATGAAATTGACGAGACGCTGGACCATTTGATGCTTCACTGCAGTTTCTCCAAATCCATTTGGAGCAGTTTCTTGGCAGAATTTGGTTTGAGTTTGATGTTTCAAGGCTCCATTTTAGATTGGCTAAGTTGGTGGTCTCAAGCTAATCCTTCCCGTCGGAGGGAGTGGTTATGGCGTAAGGTCCCTCACGTTCTCATGTGGTGTGTGTGAAAATAAATAAATAAAAGGGTATTTGAAGGACTCAACAGATCAGAGCACTCTATCTTTATCGAGATTAGAGAATTGCTGTGAAGGATGGGTTCGACTTGTAATTTGTTTAGGGATTTGGGTTTTGACACTTTCATGGTGTCTTGACATTCCTTGATATAGAAATGTTTCTCTTTGTTTTTTGTTTCATTTTTCTTTCATTAATAAACATCTTCGTGTTTGACCGAAAAAAAGAAAAAAAAAAAAACTTTCAAAAGCTTTCGACACTCTACTCTTTCCCTCTATTTTGCATGTATTTTGTTTTCTCCTACAGAAATTATAGGAAATCATGACACAATATTTAATTAAATAATTGGTAGTCAGAATTTTTATCTTTTTAAATAATATATAACTTTTCCATGACTAGATAATTAACCAATGAATATTATAGCATGATAAATTATGCATCGTTGTAGAACAAATATTGATGGTTCATTTTATTATAACTTGTGCATTCTACGGTGCATGGTTTAATTTGTTGATGCAGAGACAAGGCCAAAATGGAAGAAGTAATGCAACTTTTGGGAATAATTTCCGATGAGAAAAAGAAGATGAAGCATCCAGCTCACACTGGCTTGATTGATGCGGTTTTCTCTTGGACGCTACCTGATTTATTCAATGAACAACTTTACAAGGATAAGGTTTACATAGCTCAAACTTATTCCCCATGCATGTTCTATTATGCATGTTTGGCACCCTTGTGGAACAGTAAAATATATATAATATAAAGTGAAATACCTTTCTGCACATTTGTTTTTTGGGATTCGAAAGTAACACCCATTATAAAGTAACCATGCCGCAGGTGGGATTCGAAGCTAGGACGTGTGAGACAAACCCACACAGTCCTAACCACTAGACCATAATACCATTGGCGCCTTTTTGCACACTATTATATATGATTTTGTATATCTCTAGTTCCATCGACGTTGAGTATTAAAATGGGGGGTTTGAGCAAATAGTTGAATTCAGTAGAGTTTTTGAAGATGAATAATGCCCAAGGTTTTGTTCTTCTCACTACATCAAATTGTCATTTTTGTAACAACTCCCAAAACGGTATCACTTTTGAGCTGTAACAGCCTACAAAACTATTTCAAGTCAAAAATAAATTCAATCAAAAAAATGAAAAACCGTTTAAAAAAAATTGATACAATAAATTGGACCACCACTAATATTATCACTTGGAGCACTATACTATTCGTGGTGGTATAATTATCATATCATTTTGTTTGTGAAAATGTGTAAAATTATTTGGTGGATTGTTACAGAAAGTGATACTATTTTGGGGATTGTTACAAAAATGTCAATTTCATGTATTGTCTCCTTCCCCATGATTACTATCGCCTTTTGGAAAACCTAAACTCCATACCGTTGTTCCAGGCGACGCTGCTCTGATACCAATTTGTTACGGACGAAAGCGTTACAAATGTCGAAATACGAAGCTACAAACAAAATACTAACAAATATTAGAGACAACCAATTTAACGTGGTTCGGCAAACTCGCTTACGTCCACAACAAATACCTACTTTACTGATGAGGGAGAAAGATTACAAATGGAGAGAGCTACAAAACGTCAAAGACGTTACAAATACAAGTATCTAAATGACACCACACAAATACGCTGGTTGCGTATAACACAAAACCAAAACCAAAACACAAACAACAATACTCTCTGTCACCTCCTCCCTTTCTTCCTCTCTCACACAATACACAAAAGGGGAATAAAACCCTAACAAACAAATTCACAGATCGATCAATTCTTGGAGGATGATTCTCAAATGGGGAAAACCCCATCTCTTTTATAGCCTGACGAGGCGGTGGTGGAGGGCGGTGGAAACCCTTCCACCACCTTCTTCTCCCTTCTCTTATCTTATTCAATTCCACCTAATTTCATCATCAAACCTATCAAATTCCAGCTTGATCTCTGCAGTTTCTAGCTAATCAACACCAAGTTGTCAACGAATTCGGCCGCCGACCAACTTCTTTGTCTTCTTTGTTGTCGACATTCCGATTTCCATCAATTTCAGGTATATTCTTCAACTTGAACTCTCTGTTTTCAACTTCTGTTTCTGTATTTCAACAATTCTCCACCTTGGTGAAGATTTCGCAAATCTGAGCCGACAACAACAACCACAAACAAAACAATCAACTGACTTCCAACGAACATAATCAAACCAATACTGATTGAGGATTTCACCCATCCAAACACGCTCATAGGCGCCATACACCCGAATGTGCCATATACCAAAGCATGCTCAAGCTAACAAACCAACTCCACCTTGACTAGGATGGAGTCTCAAACCAGACTTTTCAAAAACACAATGTGCACAAACCTTCATACTGCACATCTTCATATCTTCTACTAATTGTTTCTTCAACAACTCGTGCATAACTTTCTCACCTTTACTGCCTGCACGCAAATGCCAAACCCTCGAGGTTTCCTTACAAACATCTTTGGAGCTATTAGTAACTCCACCAGAAGCAACATCCATAAGGCCTTCAATAACACAAGTTGCTCCACCAGATTCAACTTTTTGATTCCTTGTAACTGTACTCCTCTGCAAGAAATACAAGTTACCCTTCCGAACTGCTTTCAGAATCACCAGTGCACTAGAAACAATCTTTAGAGTTCCACCATTTGCTGAAATCTTGTAACCTTTGGACTCTAAAGCACTAACGGAAATGAGATTCTTCTTCAAATCGGACACATACCGAACATCATTCAAGACCCAAACAAGTCCATTATGCAACTTCAACTTGATTTTACCTATCCCTACAATTTTGCATTCATCATTGTTGCCCATATAGACAATACCACCATCCAATTTTCTAAAGTTAGAGAACCAGTCCCTACGGAGACACATATGATAAGTAGAACCCGAATCAAGCAGCCATTCATTAGAATGATTCACCAATGTTGAAGTTGCAGACAACGAATAAGCATCATCCTCATCTTCATCCAAATTGTGCACTACATTCGCATCTGACATTTTTTTTCTTTTTCTATTGCAGTTTTCAATACCTCACAGTCAATCTTCCAATGGCCATTCTTATGACAGTAGGCACATTCATCCTTAGGGCAAAAACCTTCTGTCTACAAATTTTTCTCTTGACTGTGATCTTCCTCTATTACCAACATACCTCTTTTCAGATCTTCCCCTCGCTACCAATACTTCTGACGTTTCATCCCGATAGATCTTGAGATCCTTCCTCCTGAATTCATAATTGAGCAACGCCGTAGCCACCTCATCATAATTCAATTATTCTTTTCCCGTTAGCAAAGTCGTAACGAGATGTTCATATTCTTCTGAAAGGGAATTCAAAAGGCACAAAATCTTGTAATTTTCTGAAACATCTTCTTCTAAATTCAATAGGTCGGCAATAAGCTTATTGAACTCATCCAAATGCTCAGACAGAGTAATCTCGGGTCTCATATTCATCCGAAAAAGTTGCTTCGCGAGGAAGAACTTATTTTGAATGTTTTTCGTCATGTACTTATCTTCCAACTTTTTCCACAATACTTTAGCGGAGGTTTCCTTCATTACAAAGTATTTTTACTCATTCGCTAAACACAATCTTATTGACCCGCAAACTTGTCGAATCAACTTGTTCCATTATTCTTCACTCATTTCCTTCAACAAAATTTTGATGAATTCAAGGAAGTCCCTCCTCTTACAATTTAAATAAGATTATTTTGGCTCAAATAATTTGATAACTTCATAAATTCACCTTTAATTATAAAAATTGTTTATATTGATAGTGTGGGAGAGCAATTGGGAGGGTATAATGGTGTGAGACAATAATTATGATAGTGTGAAACGATCGCCCCCTTTAATTAAGTAGGGCCGTATGTACTAGTCATCACCATCTAACAACTTCGTTTCTAATGAGTGGGCATGGTGGCTCTTAGATTGAACTACAGATTGTGCTACGAAGAGACAACTTGGTATTAAACTCAGATTATAAATTACTCTTAGATTGAAGTGCAGATTGTGTTTGAGTGTAAACGAAGAGACAACTTGATATTAAACTCAGATTATATATTATCATTTTACAGAAAATAGAAGCGATTATCTTTCTTCTCTCTAGTATACAGATCAGTTCAGTGGATGGATGCAATGGAGACTGTGACTTCTTCTCTTAGTTCCATTGATGGTGGAAAACAAAGGTATTACTTTCTAAAGCTTTCTACACTTTATTCTCTCCCTTTCTTTTGCGATGAAACTAAATTTACATGTAGTATTTTTTTTCCTACACAAATTACAGTAAATCATGACATAAAATTTAACTCAATAATTGGTACTTTGAATTTCTATAATTTTTAAATAATATATAATTTCCATGACTTGATAATACGAATATAGCATGATAAAATTATGCATTGTCGTAGAACAAAATTATATATGTCTGACCAACTGAGCTAAATTGATAGATAGAGATGACTTCATTGCATCACAATCAATAACTCCAGAAGATTCCTTTGGTCATTTCAGAAATTCTAGCCAGCCTGATTTGCTGACCTGGCTGGCTAGAATTACTCTTTTGTCTCTCCTCTTAAAGTGTTTGTGGTTGTGTTTTAAAGAGGAGAGACAAAAAATGTAAATAAATCGACCAGGCCGACTAGACTTACTCCTATCAATCATCCTAGAGATGCTAAAAAATGGTCCATATCTAGGACAATGGATGGTGATGGGGTGGCTTGGCACAGGCCTAACATTGTCGGCCTGGCTCTCTAGAATTAGGGGTAGGATGATAGAGACAAATACCCCTATCGAAATAGAAAAATCGAAGTGTTGCAATCCTTACTACAACGTCTCTCACACATACAATCTTTATATATATGTAAGCTAAAATATTGGTAGATAGAAATGACTTCATTGCATCAGTCAGTAACCCCGGAACATTGCTTTGGTCATTTGAGGTAGGATGATAGAGACAAATAGAAAGATCAAGGTATCGCAATCCTTTATGCACAAGATCACTACAACGTCGTCACCTTCCACAACATACATATCAGCTATAGTTCATTATTCTCCCCTCAATATAATCATCTCTTTCTCTTCTTTACTTTTTTATTTAAAAGAAGTTTCACTAGTCATCCATTTATTGCATGAGGTGCCCACCTAATTAAGGTTTGTTCTGTTTTTTGGATGGATCAAAAGGGAAACAAGTGTTCCATTTTCCATTCCAAAAATTTTCGAAACGGAAATTTGTTTTTAATTTTTATTTCAAAATTTCATAATCGGAATCGGAAAATTCCAATGCAGATTTTGGAAATTCAGTTAGACTCAATTAAAAATTTGAAATTTCACTTTTCATATTTTTTTTTAAAAACTTTTTGGACAATGTTTTGAAAATTTCATTTCCGAATCCAATATTTAGCATATAATAACTCAATTCTAGTTAAAGTTTTAAAAAAAATTAGGGATTTCACATTTCAAAATATTCAATGAAAATTTTTAATTTTATATAATAATTACGATTAAATTTTTTTAATATAGAATTCCCCCAACTGTTAAAAAAAAGAATGATCTAATCAAATATAAAAAAAAAAGTGACAAGATTTATTGGGCATGTTGGGGCTCATAATGTATGTGATCTTATTTCATTGGTATGATTAGTGCAAACATATATAGCTTATAAATTATAACACATAATTTTTTTATTTTTATTTTATGATAATGACATATATACTTATTTTATTAATAGGATAAACAAAAAGATAATGTTATAGCTTACAATATAATATATAATAATAACATCTTATTTAATTAAGAGAATTTTGAAACAAATAGGAAATTTTGGATCGATATACTTTCGAATGTAATAATCGAAATATTCTCAAAATATTTCAGATTGGAACACTTTTGACAAGTTTAAAATTTTTTCGGATCAGAGTCCGATATTTCAAACAAATTACAATTCCATTCCAAAAGTTTTTGAAATTTTCAAAGATCAAAAATTTTGGAATCAGATTTTTTCCAAGTTTAGAATTGGATTTTCCAAAAGAACTTGCAACCCTTGTTTCAATTCTTGGCAGCCCCGTGGAGATATAGATGGTAACAAGGTTGGATTAAAAGAAGGGAAATTCTAAATGTCTAGGAAGTGGGCGAGGAAAGAGAGAGGGAGAGGGATGTGTGCCATCATTTTTATGCATGCATCCCGAAAAGGGTGGACGGTCCCCCTCCCTCTCTCCCTCCCTCGCTGGTTTCCTCGCCACGTAGAATCACTCTTAAAAGAAAGACTCAGGGAGGCCTTATGGTCTGTTTGTTACTCAACGGATTGGGTTTGACTATTATATTGGTAATGATGATTACAATGCTGCTATAAGTCAATTATTTGTTTGATTGGATATAAAAATGGTTTAACAGGAATCATCATTACAAAATTCATTGGAATGGACTTTCTTTTCCAAAACCCTATGAAAGGACCTTACAATGGGCATCATATTGGTAACACCTTTTTTATTTTATTTTCCCTTCTTACCTACCACAGATCTAGAAAAGACACAAATCATTCCGATCCTATCCAAAATTCAATTAATTCACTGAGATTAACATTCGGAACGTGGGCAATCATGTTGAAGTAGTCTTCTTCTCTCTGCCTGTCACTGGTTTTCCATCGTTCTACTATTTCTTTATCGCATTTCCAAATTTCAAGTGTTTTAAGAGCAGTGAGGTGTTGCATCCATTGTGGCAACATTTTCCAATTCTTGGGAGCTTCAATTTTCAAATACTCAAGTGAGGTTAAAGTAGTACCAAACCAATCCGGCAAGTCCACCGGTGCACCATATTCGGGAAAAGGCTGGAAATCTAGATGTCTAAGTGTTGCAGCAGAGTGTTTTATGCCCTCTGGAAACCATGTCAACCCGGGCAATCGATACAATTCAAGATGTTCAAGGACAAGAAGGTGCTCAAAATCCTCCTTTGAGAATTCCATCGCAGGACAATAAAGGATTCTCAGAGTAACGAGAGAAGCAATCTCAAGCTCAGGCAAGCGCTTCAAAGCTGTACAATTGTAAATAACAAGGGTTTTGAGAGAGGAGAGATTTTTTAGTCCCCCCTCTCTCTCCTCTGCTGCCGGTGTTGGTGTTGACGATGTCGTTGACCATCCCTTCAAATTCCACATATTCTCCAAGCTTAGCTCTTCCAGCGACGGGAATCCTCCTCCTCCTGCACTTGCATCATCCACCTCTTCAATGAATTTCAGTGACTTCATCTCATTCAACTTCAAAACTTTAAGGGAAGGAAGTTTCCTTAGAGATCCAAGACGTTCACAAGTACAATAAGAGAGAGAGATTTTCACCAAATTTGGGCCTGTCAACCAACTTGGAGAAAAGGTTACTCCTCCATACCCACTAACAGACAAAGTCCTTACATTTGAGTGAGGTTGGAGGCCTTCTATCACATTTTGATGATGATGCTGCTGCTGTCGTGAATATGAGCCTGGTCCCAAGGCCCAACGTAGGTCCAATGAATGCAGATTTTTCATGCTCATCAAATTTGCCTCTTTAGCCTCCGTTGAAGTTTCCACCACTCCAAGCCTTCTTATTGTTAATTTTTCTCTGAGGTTATTCAGCAATTGCAACTCACCAATTCTACTCCCCTCGCCCACAATAAAGTCACTTAATCTTCGAAGACAAGTTAATTGCCCAATTCCAATTGGCATCTCAATTAACCTATCACAGAATTCTATATCTAGGAGTCTGAGGTTGCTCATGTTTCTCAAATTTTTTGGCAGTGACTCAAGGCTTGAACACCAACTAAGCTTCAATGTTTGCATATTTCTAAGCAAACAAATAGACTCTGACAGCCATGTAAAATAATTCCAAGAAAGGTCGAGATATCTGAGATGTATCATTTCGCCAATGCAATCTGGTACCACTTTAATCTTACATGAATATAAATCCAATGCTCGTAAGAGAATAAAATCTGAGAAGACAAACTTCAAAGTCATAAGCCCTCTATTTAACCGAATTAGAGAGCGTAAGCATGGCAAGGATCCGTGCATTGACTCGAGAATAGAAGTTGATGGTATTTTCCCATGAGAAGACAATAGGGACAAATGGTGAGTTCTTTCTGTAATATTTGGTGCACTTCCAACATCCTCAACAAAATATTCATCCCCTGCGATATAACTTGCCAGATCATGCACTAGATCGTGCATCTTGCATATTATGCCACCGTCTTTGTCCTTCTCTATGTCTTGAAAGAAGGATCTCTGCAGCAACGCAGTGAAATTCTCATTCCCGACATCCTCCAACTCCATTTTTGCTCGGGATTGCACCAAACCGTTCGCCATCCACAATTGAATCAATGTTTCTTTTTCAATTCTAAAATCCTTTGGAAAAATCGAGCAATAAACAAAGCATTGTTTCAACGTTGATGGCAGGTGGTAATAACTCAATCTTAATGCTGGTAGTATGTCTTTCCCACTACTTTGAGGGAGCTCCCAAACTGCACTGTCTTTGACTTCATTCCATTCACTTTCCTCATTTTTGAAGCGGAGCAAACCTCCCATAGCTTTTGCAGCCAAGGGCAAACCTCCACACTTCTTCACAATCGCCTCGCCGATCTTCACCAACGCATCCCTCTCTTCATTTCCCGAACCAAATGCATATTGCTTGAATAAAGCCCAACAATCTTCACTTGATAAAACGTTTAGGCGAAGAGGAGGAAGTCTGCTCGTGATGGATGCTACTCTCTCCAGGCGTGTAGTAACAATAATTGAACTACCTTGTGCTCCACCTTCAAGAAATCTCATCATTTGCTCCCATTCTTCCTGGCTTTCTTTCCATATATCATCTAGCACAAGCAAAAATCTCTTTCCATTTACCTCCTTTCGAAGGCGCTGTTGGAGGGGTTCCAATTCTTCATCATCACATTTTCTTTCTGAAATAGAGGCTATGATCTCTTTCATAAGACGTTTGATATCAAAATCATCTGATACACAAACCCATGCTCTATCTTTGAAATAATTTTCCACCCGCTTATCATTGTAAATCAGTTGGGCAAGAGTCGTTTTGCCAAGGCCACCCATACCCTGAATGGGAAAAACAGAGATATTGCCCTGGTTACTGCTGCTCGCGTTGTTTTGCACTGCCCCCTGAGTCCCTTTTGGGTGCTTACCTCTTGGGTTATGAAATTCGTCCAAAGACAAGTAAGCTGAGCCAAGCAATTGCTTCACCAACTCTTCTCTGTCTCCATCTCTCCCATAAATTTGGGGTTCAGTCGAGAGAGAAATAGTTATACGTTCCGCAGATACTACCACACTCTTTCCCTTTCGCTTTTGCAAACCAAGCCCCGAGCAATCTTCAACAGAGCCCTGAAACTTGACAATGAGCTTTTGGACTTTCTCAGAAAGTTGTGGTTCAGTGACCTTCTTGTTGGTGCTGCTGCTGCTGCTCGCTTCCTCGGTGGCTGGTTGTTGTAGGCCTCCATAATATTCACACTCGTCGAAAACATCATCAGCCTCGTACGATGCATCATTTAGTTCCTCCAACCATAATCGAACCGCTGCTTCGTCCAACTGTCTCTCCTCTGCATCATCAAGAACATCATTGATTCTACAGAAGCTTTTATTAAGCTTCTTCAACTGATCTTTCACCATACCCACTAATGGACGAAGTCTCTTCCGATCGTTGTCGATTAAAGAGTTGAGCTTTCCAAACACAACTCCAAAGAAGGGACATACCACTCGACCTGCTTCCATGATCTCTCTCTCACACAACTGGTTCTCCTCTTCAAACTGCTAGCTAACAGAGAAAAAGTTTTGTAAAAGGCTTGTACTATTCTCCTCTTCAATTGCTAACAGAAAAGAGTCAATTTTGGATTGAATTATTTTCCTTTAGTGGATTTACACCTGGATGCATGAACTGCTATGCTAGTGCTCCATCTGAATCGAATATTTGCTTTTTGTAAAAGCTGTGGTTGTGGGTGACTTCGTTTTTCACGTTGAAAGAATGAAAACACATATTGCTACTTACTTTCAAAAAAGAAACACATACAGCTAGATAGGTTCACATGATGACTTTGTGTTATTTACTTTTTGTAAAGGAATATTCTAGGGAACGAGGGAGGGAGCGAGGGAGGGGTGGAAGCCACTCATCTGTCTCGAGATGAGTGTCATCGTGCATCTCCAATTTGATGCGCTTATCGGGAGGCGGATGGGTGGTACTCGCCCCTTTCCCTCGCTCCCTCCCTCGCTCTGTAGCAAAGCTCGTTTGTAAAAGCTATGGTTGTGGGTGACTTCGTTTTTCACGTAATTGCTACTTACTTTCAAAAAATACTGTGTTATTTACTATATTTCCACTTTTACTAACATGATGTTCTTAATTTGTTTTTGCATGAATGAACACAGACTAACATTATAAGAGCACTCAAGTGCATTGGACCCAATATGAATGAATATGCAATATCTTCTTCAATGCCATGGATGACTGAGGAATAAAAGAATGAATTATATATGGTGGTCTATGGAGCTGTGAACCCAGTCCAAAAAAACTTGCCAAGGAAAATTTCTATTTGGTCTAAACGTGTCAAAGTATATTGGAATTTGATGCCTTACTTAATATGAACCTGCCTCCATCTTTCTCTCATTTGCTTCCATCAATATGCTTGAATCATGATTTCAAGGGTGCCCACTAGTGGGTCTAGTGAAAGGGAAAAGCACTTGCTGAATGAAGCATGTGAGTTTGTTTGGCCTTCTTAGTGCCTATATCAGTTCACATTATTAGTGGGGATCCACCAACATAATAAAGTTTGAACAAAAAGAAAAGGAAATGTAAAAAGCAATGTTTATCATCAATAATTCAAGTAAGCAACATTAAGAAATTTTAGAACCAGAGAACTAAAACAAAATGTAGCATAAAGAGCATCTTGAACGAGGTCCCAAATTTGTAAGAATTAAGAGGGATTAAACATGTTTAATGGAGCAACTAAAACCCCAATTTTCAAAACGAAAAAAATGGCTTATCTAAGAAATATGTCGAAATTTCTCGAGATATTTCTTATTTTGAAGTTACTAAAATTTCTTTCGAAATCTGAAATATGTCAAAAAATTTCTGAGAAAATAAATAAATATTTTAATCTTCATATATTTTAACATGCTATAATGTTATTTTAGTATCAAAAGTTTGTTACGTGAGTGATTCGTATATAATATATAATTTGTATGACACTATAGGTCGTGTAAGATTTTTTATGTAGTATTTAAGAGTTTAAAATGCATAATTTATATTGTTAAATTCAAGGTATAATTTTTCACTCCAGAAAAGCAAACCCTAAATTCAAGGTATAATCTTCTCGTTGCAGGAAAACAAACCCTAAATTCAGGGTATAATCAATAAATAAAAAAAAAAAAAAAAAAAAGAGTTAGATGAAGATCAACATCAGTTGTTGGAATCTCCCAATAACTAGTTTATTTCTAGTGTTCAATTGCTTTGTTTTTTGAGTACGTATACTCCAAGATCATCATTCCGACCTCTTCTATTTGTTAGGGAAAAGGATGGATATCCTTATTCTCAAGACAATTAAGCAATGGTTTGGTGCTTACCAAGATCACGAGTTTCAGCAAGTCCGCCAAGGAACTATCTGGATAACCATTCACCTAGTGAGTTTAACCCTTAGCTTAAAACTATTTGATCATCCTCTTAGATTGGTTCAGGTTTTTAAGGAATTTTTTTTACTAATGATGATGCAATGTATGATGAAGGGACTAGTGACTGGTGTAAACTTGTTGTACCTTTACACCTTTGATTTAATGATAAAGTTTGGAGATCCTCAAAACCCTAACTTGCCTTTAAACAAATTGAAATTACAACTGAAATTTTTATATTTTTTATACACAAAACGAAATATTTCTTAAAATCAGTAGAACGAAATTAACTCAAAAAACAAAATCACAATCCTTACACATGAGTGGCTCCTATCTAATTTTGTTGTTTTTTTTTTTTTTTGACAAATTGGATTGTGGTTTTTTTTAAATATTTTTAATTTTTGTCACTTTTTTTTACAAGCAAAATCTAAAACTAATGAGATGGACTGTTGGTATTGGCTTATACTTCAAACAAATCACTGGTGGATGGAAATCTCTCAAAGCAAGACTTGGAAGAGTCAATTTTTGCTTAAATTAGGTCCCCTACCAATACTCATATACCCATGTGGAGTTGGATGATATTTATGGAATTAATGGTTGTTGTTGGTTTCCTTCTCTGTCACCGTGAAATAAACAAAAGCACAGGGGTCCCCGCTCATGTGAACGAAGAAAATTGAATGTAAAGAGATAAGGGTATCCACACACAGTCCACACAAATAATAGAAAGTTTGGTAGAACAATGTACGTATCATTCCTAGACAGAATTTTCGTGTTGAATCTCAGGAGAAGAAAATTACTTTCACGGCAAGAAAATATATCATGATATCGTAACTTTTCAAATGATAAAACCAATGCCATGATACTCATCTTCATGCATTGACCGGTTGTATTGTGGGAAGAGATCTTAATGCCAAAACCATCTTAGTGTGAGACACTACCATGACAGGGACACATAATTGAACGGAGCCACAGTGCTATTACAATTTAAGATCGAAGCCCAAATCCAAAGTAGATCTTAAGTCCATGGTGGTATTTTAAACTAGAACCAACAATTGGGTTTTTAGATTAAGAATACAAAGTATGTTCAAGCCCAAGCACGTGCTGTAACTTAACAGTCGAGGACGAACACCAAACTTTGAGAGATCTAAAAGAGGGCATTTTGGATTCCATAGAGACTCTCCGTAATTCGATTCCCCCAAACCTGAAACCCCTATGTGTTCCAAGTAAGTAAAATCTCCTTGTCCACTTCATCAATTTCACTCCTTAACTGTTAATTACATCTTCTCTTCTTCATCTCGTAATGTAGTGAATCCAATCAATTAGACCCAAATTGACCCACCCTTTTGAGTTGTTTCTGTATAGATTTTCAATTCGATCTGCAAGCAACAATTAGTGCTTGTTTTGTGTGAATTTGTGAGAAAACAGTGATTTTGGTATGTGTTAGATGAGTTTTGCTTTAAGACAGCTTTTATAGTATTGATGCTAGGCTATATTTATTTATCTTTTGAAGTGAAGGTCTCAATGTACGAATGAATGCAGTTTTCCTTATAAGAAATAGTTGGGGGGTATGGCATCACGACGCCATGTCCAATACAGTCCTTTACCAGCGGAGGACGATTATGATGTAAAAGATGACCCACGATTTGCCTACACTCCAAAGTCCTTCTTTCTTTCTTGGGTCTTTGCTTCTCTTTTTTTCTTTATCTTAACAGGGCACATGGGAGGGGATAGGTCACAGGCTTATGGCCTCATGATGCTTGGAATCCTCTCTTTCCTTCCAGGTTTGTAAAACACCATTATCCTTTTCCTCTTATTGAGATTTACACGAATGATAAATAAGAAGTTCAGTGCCATTTTCTCTATGCATGCACCTTACTATATTTCCATGATCTACTTAAATTTTAAACCCTTTTCTTATATTTTCTTCTGCCATTGAACATCATTGCGAAACTCGATTCAGTGAAAACCAAACATCTAAGTTCTTGCCTCTTTGGGCATGGATTTAAGCTATATAAAACAAGGACACTCTAATTGTATGAAAAAAATAGCGTTTACTTCTTCATACATTTTACAAGCATGTTATGGCAAGATTAGTAATGAAATGTCATTATAACTTACAAGTGAATGAATATGGCTAATAATTCAAAATTTATTGTTGAATAAGGAAAAAACCACTAAAATGTTGAGGCTTGTCCTACCCCGTATTGTGTTTTGTTTTTTTTTGTTGACGTGTCTGACACTCGTATTATCCGTGTTGGATACCGATAGCCGTATCCATGTCTTTGTTACATAGGATTTAATAAAGAAAAAGTTTCAGGACCCAATTAAAATAAAATGTAAGTTTTTGCCTCTTCCAAGGTGGTCAGCTTGTTTGAATTTTAGTGAAAATCAGATCTAGTTAATTGCTTAGTTTTTTTTTATAATCTTCGTGATAGTTAAATGAGTTAGGATTTTTTTTTTCTCTCTTGTGGAGATCAATTATCCTGATTTTTAACTACTCATTTAACTATCACGAAGATTATTAAGAATCACTAAGCAATTAAAGGGTGCATATTAACATTTTTGGCAAATATGATTTTTTTTTTTTTTGCTTAGTGATTTTTAACGTTTTTGGCAAATATGGTGCATATTATAAGCTTAATAAAGCAAACTACTTTAATTTCAGCTGATTCAAACACTTACGTGAAAGAATGCTCTAGTTTTGGTTCCAGTCAAGTGCTCAAACTTCACCTTTGGATTGGGAAGTTTTTAGTGGTCATTTAACAAGCGAAAATACTAGGAAATCAGGGATGATGATAAATGATTAAAGGGTGTAGTGTTTTCTTCCAAAATAGTCTCGGTAACTACATATATGCTACTCAACAATAAAAGGAAAATTATTTTTGAATTAAATAATAAAAAATGCTAGGAAATTAGATTTTAGAAACCATGTTTTGCAATCAGAATGACGTGGCGTGATCTCAAAAGAATGATGAAATTTTCAAAGAGTTTATTTGTATCTCGAGGTTGTTAAAAAACCTCCTCTAACGATGCATCATCGTGGTTCCCTAGCCTCACTTAAATTAAACAACACAATACATGTGTGGTATAAATTATAACAAAATGATGCATTTCTTCTTTTACCCTCATTTTGGCCCCTCGCATTTTCTTAAATGGTTGGTCTGTTACTCCAGTAATTCACATAATAATTAGTTGCCTCATTCTTCGAAAATTATGGCTCCGCCCTTGATCACTGTAATCTTTTTGTACCCTTTCACAATTGTTCATTCACTTGCCAACCTAATCCCTTCTCGTTCAGCTTCAAAATAAAGGATGGTGTAAAAAGAAAAGGAATCAATCAAGCTGGAAAACGAATAATAATAAACAAAGCCTAATGTTATGATCCACTTTCAATTTCTCTGTTATTCAGTTTCTCCCATCCTTAGTGAATTCTGCACAAGATTTGGCGAGACCCCATATCTCCAAATACCATGTTGGAGCTGTTGGGTTGTGATCAGATGGGCGGATCTTCTTCGGAGCAAATCTGGAATTTCCAGGTCTTCCTCTGCGTCACTCTGTTCATGCAAAGCAGTTCCTGGTAACCAATGCAGCTGTAAATGGTGAACCACAATTAAAGTACATAGCTGTTTCTTCAGCCCCATGTGGGCATTGTAGACAGTTTCTTCAAGAGCTTTGTACGGAAATCAACATCTTTATCAATTCAATAAAGAATGAAGGAGATAATGAGCCAGTTTTCAGGCCCATTTCATATTTTCTTCCACATAGATTTGGCCCAGATGATTTGCTTGACAAGCATGTTCCATTGCTATTAGAGAAAAGGGATGATGGGTTGGTGTTTGATGACTGTAGAAGTGTAGATTTTGATTCGAATTGGAATTGTAATGGGGGTGTAATTATTAATTGGACAGAATTGAAAAAAGTTGCACTTGAAGCTGCAAATCAATCTCATGCACCCTATAGTGGGTGCCCATCAGGTGTGGCTCTTATAGATTCTGATGGAGTCTGCCGCGTATAATCCTAGTTTGGTTCCTACATGGAGTCTGCCGCGTATAATCCTAGTTTGGTTCCTACATGGAGTCTGCCGCGTATAATCCTAGTTTGGGGCCTGCACAGGCTGCGTTTTTTACTAGTGGAGGAGGAAATTATAGTGATATTGTGGCAGGGGTGTTGGTTGAGAAGGAAGGAGCAGTTGTGGTGCAGGAATGTAATGATAATTTAGATTGGAATTGACTGAATGAATGTAATGTAGCCACTGTCTGCAATATAATGCATAATATAACACAAATCATGAGCTTCTTAGAGTTTGTCATCTCCATTTCATGTGTTCATTAATGGAATATATTTGTTGGGTATTTTTATGTCTTCAAATCATGTTTACATAATCAGAGGTGATGTAATCATGTTCATGACTTTTTTTTTTTTTTTTTTGTTGATATTTTGATATGTGTTTCGTATAAGCAATGTTTATCATCAATAGTTCAAGTAAGCAACATTAAGAAATTTTAGAACCAGAGAACTAAAACAAAATGTAGCATAAAGAGCATCTTGAACGAGGTCCCAAATTGTAAGAATTAAGAGGGATTAAACATGTTTAATGGAGCAACTAAAACCTCAATTTTCAAAACGAAAAAAATGGCTTCTCTTAGAAATATGTCGAAATTTCTCGAGATATTTCTTATTTTGAAGTTACTAAAATTTCTTTCGAAATCTGAAATATGTCAAAAAAAATTTTGAGAAAATAAATAAATATTTTAATCTTCATATATTTTAACATGCTATAATGTTATTTTAGTATCAAAGTTTGTTACGTGAGTGATTCTTATGTAATATATAGTTTGTATGACACTATAGGTCGTGTAAGATTTTTTATGTAGTATTTAAGAGTTTAAAATGCATAATTTATATTGTTAAATTCAGGGTATAATTTTCCACTCCAGAAAAGCAAACCCTAAATGTATAATCTTCTCGTTGCAGGAAAGCAAACCCTAAATCAGGGTATAATCAATAAAAAAAAAAAAAGGACTTAGATGAAGATCAACATCAGTTGTTGGAATCTCCCAAGAACTAGTTTATTTCTAGTGTTCAATTGCTTTGTTTTTCGAGTACCTGTACTCCAAGATCATCATTCTGACCTCTTCTATTTGTTAGGGAAGAGGATGGATATCCTTATTCTCAAGACAATTAAGCAATAGTTTGGTGCTTACCAAGATCACGAGTTTCAACAAGTCCGCCAAGGAACTATCTGGACAACCATTCACCTAGTGAGTTTAGCCCTTAGCTTAAAACTATTTGATCATCCTCTTGGATTGGTTCAGGTTTTTAAGGAATTTGTTTTTACTAATGATGATGCAATGTATGATGAAGGGACTAGTGAGTGGTGTAAACTTGTTGTACCTTTACACCTTTGATTTAATGATAAGGTTTGGAGATCCTCAAAACCCTAACTTGCCTTTAAAAAAATTGAAATTACAACTGAAATTTTTATATTTTTTATACACAAAACGAAATATTTCTTAAAATCAATAGAACGAAATTAACTCAAAAAACAAAATCACAATCCTTACACATGAGTGGCTCCTATCTAATTTTGTTGGTTTTTTTTTTTTTTTGATAAATTGGACTGTGGTTTTTTTTAAATATTTTTAATTTTTGTCACTTTTTTTACAAGCAAAATCTAAAACTAATGAGATGGACTGTTGGTATTGGCTTATACTTCAAACAAATCACTGGTGGATGGAAATCTCTCAAAGCAAGACTTGGAAGAGTCAATTTTTGCTTAAATTAGGTCCCCTACCAATACCCATATACCCATGTGGAGTTGGATGATACTTATGGAATTAATGGTTGTTGTTGGTTTCCTTCTCTGTCACCGTAAATAAACAAAAGCATAGGGGTCCCCGCTCATGTGAACGAAGAAAATTGAATGTAAAGAGATAAGGGTATCCACACACACAGTCCACACAAATAATAAAAAATTTGGTAGAACAATGTACGTATCATTCCTAAATAGAAATTTCGTGTTGAATCTCAGGAGAAGAGAATTACTTTCCCGGCAAGAAAATATATCATGATATCGTAACTTCTCAAATGATAAAACCAATGCCATGATACTCATCTTCATGCATTGACTGGTTGTATTGTGGGAAGAGATCTTAATGCCAAAACCATCCTAGTGTGAGACACTACCATGACAGGGACACCTAATTGAACCGAGCCATAGTGCTATTACAATTTAAGATCGAAGCCCAAATCCAAAGTAGATCTTAAGTCCATGGTGGTATTTTAAACTAGAACCAACAATTGGGTTTTTAGATTAAGAATACAAAGTATGTTCAAGCCCAAGCACCAGCACCTACTGCAACTTAACAGTCGAGGACGAACACCACGAAACTCAAACTTTGAGAGATCTAAAAGAGGGCATTTTTGGATTCCCCCAAACCCCTACGTGTTCCAAGTAAGTAAGATCTCCTTGTCCACTTCATCAATTTCATCTCGTAATGTAGTGAATCCAATCAATTAGACCCAAATTGACCCACCCTTTTGAGCTGTTTCTGTATAGATTTTCAATTCGATCTGCAAGCAACAATTAGTGCTTGTTTTGTGTGAATTTGTGAGAAAACAGTGATTTTGGTATGTGTTAGATGAGTTTTGCTTTAAGACAGCTTTTATAGTATTGATGCTAGCTATATTTATGTATCTTTTGAAGTGAAGTTCTCAATGTACGAGTGATTGCAGTTTTCCTTATAAGAAATAGTTGGGGGGTATGGCATCACGATGCCATGTCCAATACAGTCCTTTACCAGCGGAGGACGATTTTATTGTTGAATAAGGAAAAAACCACTAAAATGTTGAGGCTTGTCCCACCCACGTATTGTGTTTTTTTTTTTTTTTTGGTTGACGTGTCTGACACTCGTATCCTTGTTGGATACCGATAACCACATCCATGTCTTTGTTACATAGGATTTAATAAAGAAAAAGTTTCAGGACCCAATTAAAATAAAATGTAAGTTTTTGCCTCTTCCAAGCTGGTCAGCTTGTTTGAATTTTAGTGAAAATCTGATCTGGTTAATTGCTTAGTTTTTCTTGATAATTTTCATGATAGTTAAATGAGGAGCTTTGCTACAGAGCGAGGGAGGGAGCGAGGGAGAGGGGGCGAGGGATGGGTGTAACCACCCATCCTCCTCGGGATGAGTGCATCGTGTTGGAGATACGCGCTGACACTCATCACGAGAAGGGATGGGTGCTCCCTTTCCCTCGACCCTAGAATGTTCCGTTAAATGAGTTAGGATTTTTTTTTCTCTTGTGGAGATCAACCATCCTAATTTTTAATTACTCATTTAACTATCACGAAGATTATCAAGAATCACTAAGCAATTAAAGGGTGCATATTAACATTTTTGGCAAATATGATTGTTTTTTGCTTAGTGATTTTTAACGTTTTTGGCAAATATGGTGCATATTATAAGCTTAATAAAGCAAACTACTTTAATTTCAGCTGATTCAAACACTTACGTGAAAGAATGCTCTAGTTTTGGTTCCAGTCAAGTGCTCAAACATCACTTTTGGATTGGGAAGTTTTTAGTGGTCATTTAACAAGCGAAAATACTAGGAAATCAGGGATGATGATAAATGATTAAAGTGTGTAGTGTTTTCTTCCAAAATAGTCTCGGTAACTACATATATGCTACTCAACAATAAAAGGAAAATTATTTCTGAATTAAATAATAAAAAATGCTAGGAAATTAGATTTTAAAAAACCATGTTTTGCAATCAGAATGACATGGCGTGATCTCAAAAGAATGATGAAATTTTCAAAGAGTTTATTTGTATCTCGATGTTGTAAAAAACCTCCTCTGACGATGCATTATCGTGGTTCCCTAGCCTCACTTAAATTACACAACACAATACATGTGTGGTATAAATTATAACAAAATAATGCATATAGAATAGTGGGGTTCATTTAGTTAATACTACTGATTGTCCCTTAAAATTATGCATTTCTTCTTTTACCCTCATTTTGCCCCCTCGCATTTTCTTAAATGGTTGATCTATTACTCCACTAATTCACATAATAATTAGTTGCCTCTTTCTTTGAAAATTATGGCTCCGCCCTTGATCACTGTAATCTTTTTGTACCCTTTCACAATTGTTCATTCACTTGCCAACCTAATCCCTTCTCGTTCAGCTTCAAAATAAAGGATGGTGTAAAAAGGAAAGGAATCAATCAAGCTGGAAAACGAATAATAATAATAATAATAATAATAACAATATATAAACAAAGCCTAATGTTATGATCCACTTCAATTTCTCCCATCCTTAGTGAATTCTGCATAAGATTTGGCGAGACCCCATATCTCCAAATACCATGTTGGAGCTGTTGGGTTGTGATCAGATGAGCGGATCTTCTTCGGAGCAAATCTGGAATTTCCAGGTCTTCCTCTGCGTCACTCTGTTCATGCAGAGTGGTTCCTGGTAACTAATGCGGCTGTAAATGGTGAACCACAATTAAAGTACATAGCTGTTTCTTCAGCCCATGTGGACATTGTAGACAGTTTCTTCAAAAGCTTGGTGGGGCGACGGAAATCAACATCTTTATCACTTCAATAAAGAATGAAGGAGATAATGAGCTAGTTTTCAGGCCCATTTCATATTTTCTTGCACATAGATTTGACCCAGATGATTTGCTTGACAAGCATGTTTATTAGGAAATACATCCTATTATTAGGAAATACATCCTATTTTTAGTAAAATATATTTTAGCATATTGTGTTTCAAGTTTTATGGGATTAGAAGTTTTATGGGGTTAGGAAGACTTTCCTATTGTATTTTGGTTTCCTAAGTTTGCTAGATTTCCTATTTCTATTAGGTTATGTCAAAGTTAGCTCTATATAAGCTTGTATTCTATTCAATGAAAGGGAGAACAATATTTTTCAATACAATTTGGCCTTAAACTTGTCATGGTATCAGAGCCATGTTAAAACCAAGGAATACGCTAGGAGCTATCATGGACATTAGATAATTCCATCAAACGCCCATGGAGATTCATCTTCACGAACGCAGCCAACTAGCGAGAGTGCCAATTCTCTTATCTTCTTCTTCACGAAGGAAGTTGAAGCAGAGAAGAGTTGTTCACGGAATCTGTAGCAGATGATATGACGCACAGAAGCAGCAATAAGGTGGAAGTATCTCCTCTATTCACGCAGCTGCTTCCCAAATCCCTCTTCATTCTCTTCAATTGCAGACAAGAAGAGAAGCAATTCAAGCAGCTTGCAACAATTTCCTCTTCTTTACTCAACAACAGATCGGTAAGAACCTTAACTCACCTCCTTCAGGAATCAGCAGCCAGAGATCTCAATGGAGCAGACTCGAGTTCATCAAAAGAGGAGGTTTTACGCTCACTTGCTGTTGATGACTATGCCAGGCGTTCAAGCTCACCAAGCATCAGATGTCAAGTTAACCAGTCACCTGTACCTAGATCCTACAATATTCCATTGGAGCAAGAAAAAACCTGCACAACAGAGATGGTTCAATCTTTAGCCAAATCCGATGACTCTGTTAGTACCACAAAGTCGACGATAATGAATGACAAGCGAGAAGACTATAAACCTGAAATATCAAGCAGTTCACTGAACTTCATTGGTGATGATCTTTCAAGTGCGCTAATTCCAGTTGGTCCTCGGTTTCAGGCTGATATCCCAGAATGGACTGCCTCCCCAAAACAAGCATAAATCTTCACATCGGATCAGGTACCAACAATGGCAGGCTCTCAATCTTCACATCGGATCAGGTACTAATCGGTTGAATGGTAAGTGGATTATTGACACTGGGTGCTCCAATCATGTTACGGGAGATTTGTCGTATTTGTCGGATCTAAGAAATGTGACTCCCTGTTCTGTTGGCCTCCCAGATGGTCAAAACGTTGTTGCCTTGAAGAAAGGAATTGTCAAGCTTACTGACAAAATTATTCTTAACCATGTTCTTTATGTTCCAAAATTAAATTGTAATTTAATTTCGGCTTCACAATTGAGTGATGATATAAATTGTGAATTCATAACTAACTCCGACTTGTGTGCTATTCAGGACCGACACACGAGGGAGGTGATTGGAACGGGTGACAGAAGGGATGGACTATACTACTTACGGGAGGAGACAAAGGTGAAAGCAGTTTCAGTTGCTCCTTCAACTTCTTTGGAGCTATGGCATCGCAGATTGGGGCATCCTTCTGAGAAAGTGGTGAAGTTGCTTCCTTTTTTTAGCATTCTAGTGGTACCTTGAATACAGCATGTGAAGTTTGTCATCGTGCTAAACATTCTAGGGATAGTTTTCCATTAAGTGACAATCACTCTACTCGCATTTTCGAGTTAGTCCATTGTGATTTATGGGGGCCATATGATACACCATCGTCTTGTGGGGCTCGCTATTTTTTGACACTAGTGGATGACTTCTCCCGCGCTGTGTGGATCTATCTGTTAGTTGATAAAACGGAAGTTTTTAAAATGTTTCTGTCCTTTATAGCTATGATTGATAGACAATTTTCTCAGAATTGAAGATTGTTCGTAGTGATAATGGTACTGAATTTCATTGTCTAAAGGATTATTTTTTGGTCAATGGCATTCTGTTTCAAACTTCTTGTGTGGGGACTCCTCAACAAAATGGTCGGGCAGAAAGGAAACATAAACACATTTTGAATGTTGCTCGTGCCCTAACGATTTCAGGGTGGTCTACCGCTTTATTTTTGGGGGGAATGTGCCTTGCCGCTGCTCATATAATCAATCGGACACCTTCTAGTATCCTTGGCAATAAAACTCCATATGAAGTCTTGTTTGGTAGTCCGCCTTCCTTTGGTGAATTGCGTGTTTTCGGTTCTCTGTGCTTCGCTCATAATCAGAAGGCAAAGGGTGATAAGTTTGCCAGTAGGAGCCGTAAATGTGTCTTTGTGGGATATCCGTTTGGCAAGAAGGGCTGGTATTTGTTTGATTTGGACAAGCAAGATTTTTTTGTGTCAAGGGATGTCAAGTTTTATGAGAATGTCTTCCCATATCTTGATGTTGAGGCTCCTAATTTTGCTGCTCGCAATGACCTTCATGGTGACTTGCATGAAGGGGTGGCTGTGGATTTTCCGGATTTTTTAGAAAATGATGAGGAGGTGCAACAAGTACGCCCTCCCACGCCCAGGGGTGCTCCAGCCCAGCAGCCGCGAGCCATACCACAGCCCACCGCCACGTCGTTGCAGCCCGTGCTCTCTGCACCGCAGCCACAGGTGTTGCCTACGCCTTCTCCTACGGATGATTCAGGGGGGAGCAGTGTCGGGAGATGCTCCGCCAAGTGAGCATTTAGGTCGTGGCTTTCGAGAAAAGTATTCTTCGGTTAAGCTACGTGACTTTGTTACACACACTACGGTGAAGAAAAATAGTCCATCCTCCGCTTCACCTGCTTCTACATCTTCACCTCCCTCAGGTACACTTATCCTATAGCACATTATGTTAGTTGTGGACAGTTTTTCTGTGAAACACCGAAATTTTATTGCAGCTATTACAGCTGGAAGAGAGCCACAGTCTTTTAAGGAGGCTGTAAAAGATGCAGGGTGGCGTGCCGCTATGCAAGCCGAGATGCGGGCCTTGGAAGACAATGGGACGTGGACTATGGAAAAGTTTGCCTTCAGGGAAGAAGGCTCTTGGTAGTCAATGGTTGTATAAGATAAAGTACAAATCTGATGCTAGTATTGAGAGATTGAAGGCTCGTTTGGTTGTTTTCGGTAATCATCAGACCGAAGGGATAGATTATGACGAGACATTCGCTCCAGTGGCAAAGATGACGACTGTTCGCGCATTCCCTTGCTATTGCGGCTTTCTAAAAATTGGGAGTTGCAATCAGATGGATGTACACAATGCTTTTCTGCACGGGGATCTAAATGAGGAGGTCTATATGAAACTCCCTCCTGGCTTTACCGCTGATGAATCCTGGTTTGGTGTGTCGGTTGCGTAAATCTCTATATGGATTGAAACAGGCTCCTCGATGTTGGTTTGCTAAGCTTCGTGTCAGCTTTAAAAGGGTATGGTTTTTTACAGTCCTATTCTGATTATTCCCTTTTTACTTATACAGAAGGGGCCGGTTCAAATTAATGTGCTCGTGTATGTTGATGATTTTAATACTCTCTGGGAATGATTCTGCTGGCTTTGGCTCTGTTTAAAAGCTACCTTGGCTTCCTGTTTTCATATGAAGGACCGTCGGGGTCCTTAAATACTTTCCTTGGTATTGAAGGTTGCCCGTAGCTGCAGGGTTGTTTCTTTGTCAACGTAAAATATGCACTTGATATTATTTCGGAGGTGGGTCTCTTGGGTTCGAAGCCTGCTAATGTCTCCGATCGAACAAAACCATCAACTGGGCGCGTGCCACGGGTTCTCTTCTCTCGGATCCTGAGTCTTATAAGGCGTCTGGTGGGGGCGTTTGGTCTATTTGGCGGTCACACGTCCTGATTTGACGTAACTCGTTCATGTGCTAATCTCAGTTTATGCAGCAACCGCGACAGGAGCAATTGGGGATGCTGCATTGCGCGTTGTCCGCTATTTGAAAGGTATCCGGGTTACGGTATTATCTCCTGCGCTCGGATAGTGATTGACTTTGCAAGGTTGGTGTGATTCTGATTGGGACCGCTTGCCCTATTAACTCGAGCGGTCCCTGACGGGGGTGGTTGGTGTTTCTGGGCCATTCCTCCGATTGCCTTGAAAAACCTAAGAAGCAACATACGGTTTCTTCGCTTCTTCAGTCGGCTGAGGCGTGAATATACGCCATGACCGATTACGTACGTGATTTGAAATATGGTTTTTGACAAGGTTTATTATTGAGTTTAGGGGTACCCATCCCACAGGGCCCCGTTCCCCCTCTTTGTGTGATAAGTACCAGTCTGCCATATAACATTGCGCAGAACCCGTCTTTCCATGACGTGACCGAAGCCATATTGGAAAGGTTGATTGTCCACTTACTCGTTCGTGAATGCTAATTCCACGATGGTCTTATTGCTTCCTTCGTATGTGCCGACGAACTGATCAGTTGGGCAAGACATTTTCCACAAAGGCCTTGGGCAAAATCGCAGTTCGATTATCTCTCTTGAGCAAGTTGGGCATTCTTAACCCTCAATGCTCCACTTGAGGGCGGGGTATTAGGAAATACATCCTATTAGGAACATATCTTCCAGTATTAGGAAATACATCCTATTGTTAGGAAAATATATTTTAGCATATTGTGTTTCAAGTTTTATGGGGTTAGAAGTTTTATGGGGTTAGGAAACTTTCTGATGGCTAGTGATTTGTTTCCTAAGTTTGGTTAGATTTCTTATTGTATTTTGGTTTCCTAATTCTGTTAGGTTTTCTATTTCTATTAGGTTATGTCAAAGTTAGCTCTATATAAGCTTGTATTCTATTTCAATGAAGGGAGAACAATATTTTCAATACAATTCTTATCAGAGAACTATATTAAGAATGCAGGCCAAATGCTTGAACAAAGGATCTTCTACACCCACCAGACGACCTCAAAATGTTGCTCAAATCCATTGCACTATGAACAATACTTCGAGCAGCAAATCAATTGTTTTGTGGTCAACAAAGGGAAGCGTAAGATTGATTCTATTCAGGAAGGTGGATTCATGACTATGAGCAAGCGCCCACTGATTGGAGTCACTTTTTGAGACTTGGGATCTCAGCCACAACACTCTAGCAGTCTCTCATGCTTCACGTCATTAACGCTGGCTAGCATGCCAGCAGAGGCAGAATGGCCTACTCAGCTCCCAGGGTCTTCAGAACAGGTCAGTTGATCCTCCCCATCAACCGCCACCAGGTCTACCCACACTTATAGGTACAGAGATCCTCTAGAAAGCCACAGAGTTCGGTTCTCAGTCCAGTCAAACAAAGTCTTCTAGCCAGTCATCCACTAATCGAGCTACCACCATTGAGGAAGAGGCGGTCGCCGCAATAGGGTCGCCCACATTGCCATAATTATCCGTTGGAATGCAAGGGCATATGGATGCCCTGCGCATTTAGATCCCTTGAGGCCCTCTCCCAATAGTCAAATCTCGATGTTATTTTCATCTTTGGAACAAAATCATTTTTATCTACTATGGAACGCATACGCAGGAGACTAGGCTATAAATATGGAGTTTTCAGGTGGTCTTGTTTTTTCTTGAAAATATATGCATTTAAATATTATTTCTTCTTGTAAATACTATTTTTACGCATTGTTGATGGCTTTTATGCTCATGAAACTTGGTCTATTATTTTTGCTTATGGAGAACCAAACCCCTCTCTCCCCTCACATTTTCGGGGCACTCTCTCTCATGTTTTTTCACTACTACATATTCATATTATAGTTATTGGAGACCAAAATGCCATTGCTTCACAAGAAGATAAGTTAGGTGGCAGGAAAGTCACAGCCTCAAATGTGAAACACCTTAGAAACTTCATGGACTCACACAACCTTATAGATGTTTCCTCTCAATGGGTCTAATTTCACTTGGAATAACAAGATAAAAGATAGCCATGATATCAAATCTAAACTTGATAGAATCATTGTTTCCACTAACTGGATAGAATTGTTCCCTTCGGCCTTGGCTAGGTCTATTCATACTTCAACTTCAGACCATAGAGTTCTCTCCTTGCAACTGGTGTCTTGGCACAACTCTTGCCCAAAGCCTTTATGGTTCATTCATATGTAGACCAGAGACCCTCGTTGTCAGCATTTAGTTCAGTCTTCTTGGGCTTCCAATCATCATCCTACCCCTGCTCATAATTTCCATGTAAAAATTTAAAAACGCAATTATCAACTTTCTCGATGGAATAAGGAGGTTTTTCGGAATATTGATCAAAGCATCAAAGAAACCCTAGCTGATTTGGACAAACTCCAAAATTCTCCTCCCTCCTCGGTTAATGCTTCTGCTATCTAAGTCTTGGAATATCATCTCTCGAAGCTCTATTATAGGGAAGAATTTTTTTTGAGAAATAAGTCAGGCGAATCCTGGCTTCAAGATGGTAATAAAAATACTCATTTTTTCCACTTCTCATCCCTGCTTTGCCGTAAAAGAAATCATATTATTCTCCTTTGAAATGCGGCAAACAATTGGCAATCCACCAGCTCATTGGTAGGGCAAATCCTTAATAGGTATTTTGATACCATCTTTCAATCCTTGCATTCGGAGCTTAATCAGGATATCTTGTCATTGTTCACTCCTGTTGTCTCAGATATAAACAATGATATGCTCCTTAAGACTCCTGATGAAGAAGAGATTCGTTCAACCATTTTTAGCATGAGCAGTCACAAAGCCCCTGGTTTAGATGGTTTCCATGCTTTCTTTTTTTAGCTTTACTGGGACATAGTTAAAAAGGATTTTAATGAGATGATCAATAATTTTTTCATTTCTCGAACTTTAGACCCCAAACTTAATGAAATATTTTTAGTTTTGATCCCTAAGGCGTCGAATCCCTCAACTCCTGATAAAGTTTGACCTATCGATCTCTACAGTGTGATATACAAGGTCATTTCTAAAATCCTTGCCAATCGTATGAAACCTTTGCCCGACAATATCATCTCCCCAAATCAGGGAGCTTTTCTCAAAGGCCGATCCATTTCGGGTAATGTCAACCTTGTTTATGAAGCTTTTTCCAGATGAAGCATTGTCATGCCCCAATTTTCGAAGAAAACAAAAATCCTAAAATCCACGTAGAATTATCCGTTCCCCAAAACTCGGGACGTGAAAATTCAATAACAACATAAACAATTAGCAACAACAACTAAAACATAATTAAATTACTGAAACAAATAAAACTCTAACCCGGAAAGACTCTGACCTTGCTAACCCCACTAACGAAACTCCAGTAACACTGCTCAAAAATCTCTAAACCTGAAAGGCTAATCGGCTACATTCCCAAAGGAATGTACCCAAGAAGTAAAAGCTCACTAGGGTCAGCAATAAAGCTGGTGTGAGTAATTTTCATCCCAAAATCAATAAATTCGCACGTGATAAACATCAAGCTAAACACAAACAACAAACCATCACACCAATAGGTAGTTCCTCAACGAGGCAAAGGTGTCATGCAAGAAAACGTGGTTCAAAGAATTTAGTTCCTCATCGAGGCCATCATATCATCATCCCAATTAAGTAAAAATTCATTTACTTATACTTACACTGTAGAAGATTACTATGGCAAGTCTAACCTGCAGAAATATTAGTGGATTTGTCATCCTACATGAAAAAGGGCTAGAAACAATGTAAACATAATTTATTCAATTTTATTTGAATTTGATTCATCTTTTAACGGATTGATCACTTAGACAATACCACATTCGCACCACCTCCGTGCCGAACATACATGCTCGTATGTCTCTCTCATATAAAATAGGAATTCTCCGTCGTCCATGCCTAAGTGGGGACACATCACATATAGGCATGCATGAAAGGACCAGCTTCCATAGCCGCATCTCTGTCCTCGTTGTTCGTAAACTTGAAGAAGTAGAAATCGCCATTGAAGCTCACCTCCATGTGTCCCTTAGGTTTCCATCTCCTTTCTGCTACATTTCTCACCAAACCGAAGGCAGGGGGCTTTTCAAGAAAGATTCCAACTAAGTGGTTCTGCCAAATCTCTTTGGCTTTCTCCCGAACATGTTGAGGGCAGAGAAGAGCTCCTTCCTTCCATTGAATCTCTGTGAAGTCGCCGGATACTCCTAACTATATGAGTAACAAGAAGCCACTCTTGGGCTATCAATGCGTATAAAGTCATGTCACATTTTTTAAGGATAAATATCAAAGCCTATTTTAGGCATACAAATTCACCTCATTTCTGCAAGACTGGCCGAAAGGTTATTTTAGTTTTTCTAGTAAGAAATGGGTGCCCCACCTCTGCAAGACAACCCGCAGGTTATTTAGTTTCTTTAGTAAGATAGGGGAAATAATAAACCAAAGAGGTGTGGTAGTTCTAAGTGATACAATTCCAAGTGATTTAAATTTTCGGGAGTCAAAGTTTAACAATATCATTTGTTTTTTATATTTCAGAATTCCTCCACAATGACATTTTGTCATTCAAAATTCAATCCACAATCTTTGCCCACACTTTTGGGGAAACATAGCATTTCATATATATAAACTTTTGATAACAAAAAGAGGATCAAAACCCATGCAATGCAAGGAATTTAGACTCCTTACAAGTCAATTAGCAGAAGAATATAATTATTCAAACTGATCTCATCAAAATATAAGTTTTTCACAAATTAATTCTCAAACATATTCAATCCAGAGGTTCCTTCGCAACAATCACATTAGAATGAGGTAGATCCAATTTGCTATAAAGTAAATGCAAAAGTATATCAAGAACATGCATGATCGAAAACATATCCAAACCAAATACGCAAATTCGCAAATAAACAACTAAAGTTATGTTACCCCTTTCCCAAATAAGTCTAAAGACATACCACTCAAACAAAAGTAAGGAATGGAACCAAACTAGGCAATCCCACCACTTCACTGACCAAATCAAGAGATAGAGTGAAATCAAGACAAATTTATTGGGCATTCAATCACAAACCCACACTAATATAAAAGAAAGACAGATGCAAATATGACCAAGACGCGCGTACAATTTGCAACTTCTAAACAAGCGGCAATCATGTCTGCTTCCAGCCAAAGCCATCAAAAGCTCCAACTAAATCTAGCCTAAATTCAATTTAGGTTTTCCCAATATTGTCAGTTACAACTTATTGATTGTTCCGTCTCTTCTAGAAAATCCAAGGGAAAACCCGAAATATTTCTCAGCTTCTTGTCTTAGCATATATAAAAATGATGTTTCTCCCTTTGATTCCATTGTACTACTACCCCCTGCGTTAGCATTATCTGGCTTATTATCATTGGATTCATCAATAGCTTTTTTAGGATGGATCACACAACTCAGATGAATGAGCTTACACATATTTCTCCTAATTTTCAAATCCATGAGCATGTGACAATATCGGCGAGGAATGTTCTATGATTTCTCTTGGATTCATTACCTGGACATTGAGAAAGAAAACATGGTTTTCTTTCTTGGATTTGTCACCCAATCATGTAAAACACACACTTCTGGATTATCACAAGATGGTAGACATGCTTGTAATGCTAGCATCAAAAGTATGTAGTGTGAAAGCATATTTTCTACACAAACGAATTCATAGAAAACATCGATAGAAAGCACAGACTTTAGACTGAATGCAATAGTGAGCTAAATGAATTCATTCAATAACTTCCAATGACTTAATGCTAACATGTACAGACAACACAGGAAACATCACCAGAAGGTGCATGCTTTTGACTATCTCATTTTAGATAAAATGAGATAAATCTAGCTAAAAAAACTACTGAGAACCATAGATAACATCGATGTCCATTAATTAAAGCACCCTAGTCACACCTTTTCAATCCGGAAAACATTATTCTATCAGCCTAACAATCTCAATTCTGTTTATATGCTTGGGAGCTAAAACAAAGCAAGTTGTTATTAAAAGTTATCATGTTGTAGGTATAATAAATAAAACATAAAAACTTAAAAGTGCCTATTAAGAAAAAAAATATCAGTTTGTTCTACTTGAACTTGTTCTACTTGAACTTGTTCTACTTGAACTTGTTCTATTTGAACATCCATTCAGCTCCTTTAAATGGTATCCTGGCAAGTTTTGATGTTGCATGCATAAACTACAATACATAAAAAAAAGGTTTAGAATATGTTGTACCTAGAAGTTCTATTCAAAAATTCATTCAGCTCCTTTAAATGGTATTCTCTCTTTGTGTTTTACGTATTGGAAGTTTCAAATAAGACTAATGTTGGATGCTGGAATGGACTCAAAGTTCAGTTTTCCAACACCCACACACAAAAATCGAATATTTTCTATACCAAATCAACTCAAATACAAATACCTATTTCAAGTATATCAAACCCTCAACACTCTCCAAATCTTAAAACTTTATTAATTACAAACAAAACTCAATATTCTGTCTAACCCACAAAACAAAAATTTTCACAAAATCAAAACAAAGGAACACAAAAAAAAGATGAAAATAAACTCACCATTCTAATCGCCACATCGACCATTCTCTGCCGCAACACCACGCACCGCCAAAAGATTGATCGGAGTTGGGTTGCCCGATCGAGCTCTCCCTATTTGTGTGAATCTGTTCTTTTTGGTGATGAAATCAAATAGGAAGGAGAAAAGGAAGAGAGATGAAGGATTTCGGGGCGGTGGGATCGACTGCGACGCTCTATTAGAGAGTGTGCTCGCCGCCAATGAACAGAAGAAGAGAAAAAAAACGCAAAGAAGGGAAGAAGGAGAAAGAAGAAAATAAGGTTTTTCTCTTTATAAGGTGGGTGGCTATTCGCCCCCATTGATCTTTTACAAGCAACCACCTTCTAAACTCATCAAATAAAACCCTAAATTTTGAAAATTAAATTCAATTAAATGTAACCTTATTTTATTACATGCAAAATAAAATAAATTAGTTTTATGAAACTTAGGGGTGTTACAAGCATAGTCGTAAGAAAAAACAAGGTTGGATGGCTATCAAAATTGATATGTCCAAAGTTTACGACAGAATAAAATGGTTCTTTCTTATTAAATAAAGAAATGGATCATCATACCTAATTGAGATCAAGTTTCTATGTGAAACCCAAGTAGAGAACTCAATCTCCTTTTGTATTATTATTTTCATCCCTCTTTCATTTATCCTCGGCAAAAATCATCTAAAAATCCCTAAGGGAATAAGGTCCCAACTCTAAAACAACAACACAAAGGAAACACCCATGTGATTTAAAAGTTTCAAAACCCAACCAAAGCTTGACTGGCAAGGAGTTATGTATTATAGATATGTTTCAAAGGGCAACATCTCTTCTTCCCTCTGCAACTCAAATGTGGAAGATACTCCCCATGTGCTTGGTGCAACAATTTGGAGGACTCGTCAGCTGATTCCAAGCATTGATGCCATGAGTTGATATGATTGAGTGCACTATCTTGCATGCCAATCTCCAGGGATGACCGAGGAGCCACCCTTGGTAACCCATTAGTGACTGAGGCACCAACGAGGATGGCCACACCGGCCTCCCCCTTTTTGTCAGTAGAAGGAACAACAACAACCCTTCTTGTCAGTAGAAAGAACAACAATAGACAACACTGGATGGAAAAGAGGAGAGTCAGACAGCAGCTTCATGCTCGAATCAACAGGAGGAGGAGACCTTGAGCTCTGACCCTGATCAACAACCTCGTCAAAAATCTGATCGTATTCGAAGTCATCCAAAGACAGCTCGACGTTTGGATCCCGAGACTTCTTCAACGCAAGCTATGTCATTTTATTCGAAAAGACATGAGCATCCCCATCTGACACCTTGTTGATGTTTGTCCCACCAGCATAAGCAAGGAGGTCCTTCTTAGTAGAGCACGAGGACAATAAACTTCCTCCCAACTCTTCGGCAAAGCCAATTGCATCTCATCATCTTCTTGAGCAACAAAATGGGATTCATCCTCATGGTTCTTCTCAAAGAACTGTATTCCTTATTTCCTGATCTATGGATAGTATAACGATTGGGACTTACTCCCCTCTCCAAACCATACGAGAAAGGGCAATCGGAACATTCCTCGTGGAAGAAATGACTCCAGCAGAAGAACCTAACCCAACAATCATTTTTCGCTTTGTAAGCTGACCAACATTGACCAAACCACTCACAACCTTCCTATTGGAAGGAATGGGGGCTTCAGAGCCCTCATATTCCTCGTGATCGCATCCTGACCACCAACCTCAGCAACAATGACACCAAAGTCACGTTCATAAACAACCAACGATCATTGATCTGGAACATTAAGACCGTAGAGGCCACTCTCATCAACAACCTCCACCTGGAGCACGTCTTCCAACGACATCCAAGGAAGGGAAAGGAATCAAGCCTTCGTCGACTATTCTTCTGCAGTCAGTTGCAAGTCGTTCAAGTTCCCGGGGTTCCTAAACGACCTGAGAATGGATTTATCGTCAACATTGAAATACCCAAATTTCATGGAAGCGTTGAACCAGGTTTTCTACAATAACTTGAAATCATCCTTAGGCTTGCCCAAACAAGTAGGCAAAATCAGATAGCAGACAACATTCTTGTTGAACTTCAATGTCAATAGAGAATGCAGTAGATTATCGTTCAGACGGATCCCAGCCTGCAAAGCCTTAACCCAGGTACCAACCAAGACCCTCCCATCATTAAAACCCAACTGAGCAGGAGAAATATTGATCAAATCCAGATAAGAGCATATGATCTCTAAAACTGGGAAACGGAGACCAACCCTGAACATTTCAGGGTACAGGGCTATGTAAATCAACCTTTGGCTGGAAAGGGCTATCACCATCTCCTAGCAGTGCAAGATGGCCGGACGGATAATAGGCATGACGGAGGTCATCCAAGGTGGCCTGGGTTGTCAGCATCGAATCGAATAACCCCACACAGGCTGTCAAATGATCAGCACTCAGAGATCTCTTAGGATTCATGGTAAAAAAATTGTTAACTGGGAAAGCGATAGGAAAAAAGAAAAACAAGTTCTACAAATGAAAAAAGGTGTAAAAAAGATAACACAACTTTCTAACGCCATTACATAGGATTAGATAGCGAAAAGAAAGGCAATGGGAAATCATTTATGAAATGATAGATGCACAAAACCCTAAAATCACGCGAAAATGAGTTGATTGGTGGCGTAGTGGAATAGTAGTTAAATCGTGGACATTGAGTCGACAGTTTTTAACGACATTAAATATTGCACAGAGAAGTTATGATGAACCTCGATAATCACCGCCGCACAGTTAGTGGTCAGCTCACTAACTAGGGGGAATAGTTGATGATACATCAAACAGTCTTTGATCATAGTCAAACACGTGGCATAAAACATTCTCTCATTAGGGACATTAACAGGTCCTGATCAACTAAGTAATAAACCACGAATCCAGGTTAAAGGTCCAGACTTCAACCCAACGAATCTCTCCCCAGAGAGCAGAGACATTGCGAAGGAACAAGTTATAGCAGATACGTGTCCCCCAAGGACGCATCTCAATTAAGGAGGAGACCATTATGAGAAACGTCCCCCTTCATTGCGCATGCATGTTTAAGTCACGTACAAAATTAATTACTTTATTATATAAGTAAATGAGAGAAAAGATGAGGGAGGTACGAAAAACCATAACTATACTTTGTCACAGTTCATCTTCTTCCTCAGTTGACTTAAGCATCAGAATGACTTCGGCCACTAACTAAGTGGTCTTTGGCTAATCTAACCTTGTTTCGCAGCCAAATCTTGTAGGAGAACAAATTTGGACGCATCAATGACCAATGCCCATACTCATCTTAGATTTTTTTTTTTTTTTACATACAATACAATCTTTCATGTAATAATTTATGTTTAGCATCATCTGCTTTACTTCTATTGTGTTCTTATTGCAATGAAATTTTATCTTTACTCAGGTAGAGGAGGGAAATTGGCCAAACACATAGTCTCTCCAGGTTTAATTTTTTGTTTGTTATTTACGTTTGTATATTTTCTTGTTAAAGTCTACCACATCGAATCTGTTCGTATAAAGTGTGGAGGCTTGCACACACCTCAGCACAATAAATAAGTATCAGACAACATGTGAACCATCACAGCTGTAATTGACTTCTGCCATATATGCAATCAATTAAGTCCGGCAAATGAGTCGTCAAGTCACCCCTCTAAATATGCTTCTTAATAAACAACTTTCGATGAAGTAGACAGACAATCTCAATGTTTTCCAATGAAGATCAAACTATTGCAATAAACATTATGTCCAGTATATGGAAAGTAGTAGTAGTTGTACCATAACATGAAAATAAAAAGAAAGGATTGCAAAACTGATCACCCTCACTGTAAATGAAAGTGAATTATTCAATTCAAGAACAACGAATGCAAAAAAGAAAGTAGTGTATTTAACTCAATAGGAAACACCACAGAATGTAGCAAAAAGACAAAGATACTGTCATGAAACCGCAGATCAGGCCCTAGAAGCAGATTAGCCGAGAAACAAAATGACAGAAGTCAAACCAAAAAGATCGTGAAACATTGAAATGTCTGAAGACAGGCAATGAAAATATTATTTGAACCATGCTCAATAGTATCTGTCAGAATGCTTGACTTCAATTATGGCATCTCTAGAAGCCCTTGGCATCTTCATAATATCTTCACCTTCATGATCCCATCCCCATTGCATCTTCTAATTCAACAATGTCATCTTCTTCAACTGGTTTGTGCTTCCCAAGAAGAATTTGTTGAACTCTTCAACCCCTTCGTGATTGGCAATATCACAAATATATAAACTAAAATTGCTCAAGTTCACCTCAATGAGTTCAAGAGTATGCATGCATTCATACTCCATAGGTTCCTCCTTCATTGATCTCGAATCAGCAACATGATTACCCAGCTGGAAGCATCAGAAATACTAAATTAAATTTAATATAAATGAAGTACTCGGATCAATAAATAAATAAATAAAAACGAAGCTTTGAATTGAGATCAGGCATTTTAAATGGACCAGATTGCAATACTAACATAAAATCTGATGGCACTACCATGATATACTCATTTTTATATAGTCCACAAGTTAAAATAAATAAACAAATGAATAAAGAGCTTAAAAGCCTAGCATTCTTGAAACTAAATTTTGGTGGATTTCATAACATTTATAACACATCCTCGAATCATTTTTTCCTAGATATCACTGAAGAGCTTAATGAACCAAATTATAAATGGCAATTGGAGTCCATGAAGACAATCTATATGGATAACATGTTATGTCATCTCCACAGTAGCAGTATCAGAAATAATCACATCAAAGTTTAATAGCATCATATGTTTACCTGCAGGATTAACTCCTTTAGATTTGGGCAAGTATGAAGCCAACAAGAGAGAGCTTTTAACTCCCTGTGGCGACTCAAATCTATCTGAAGAGTTAACATTGCTAGACCGCAATAAATCAAACTCATGGCTCTCGGAACTCTAACTTCAACCAAGGACTTCTAACAGCACAGCATCAGTCAGAAATTTTTTGCAATTAAGTTCATGTTCAGTGACAAATCATATGTAGGAAGAGTAGACATGTTACCTTAAGTCCCCATCCCGTTAGGGAAAGAGACTGGATGTTAGACAAATTGTTTAGTACATTTTTCCTCAACCTCAGCCTTCTCTAATATAAAGACGGTAGTTATGACTTATGATCATGAAATTCCTAACTTTCTGAATCGTCCAAAGTATATCACATTAAGCACCTTTCAAATGGAGGTTCAGTACAGCACAGCTGTAATACAAAGTATGGAGATTTAGTGCATTTATTGTTATGGCAATATCGTAGTGTTCCAGCTTCAAACATTCAAGTCTGCTATCAGGTATCAAAACCTCAATTTTCTTAAACCTGCGGCAGTAGCAGAGAGTCAAAGTTTGAAGAACCTCACACTTGGAGAGAAGGCAACTAATGATGTGATCTGAGAGACAAATATAACCTATTGACATCGTCTCGATTAATCCAAAACCAGTAAGACTAGGAGGTAATCTATATTTGCAGTGCCACAATGTCAACACTCGAATAGTTTCAGATTTGTAAAGAGACGAAGGCAACTCATAGATTCCATTAAGAATTTCAAGTCCAAGATCTTCTATACCACTTTCCATAATCAGAATAATCCAGCTAGCTATCAAGATCATTAGTGTCCTTCTGAAGATCAATCTGGAGCATGAAGCTTCTGATTGGTCCATCATGTTGCTTTAAGAACCTCTCAACAATATCAACTAGAGCCTTCCTGATCCTCAGGCTCAAATGCACGTTTTTTGCAGCCAAAGTGAAGATTTGCAATGGAGTTCGAAAAGGGCATCAACTTTTTGGAGGAATAGCAACTTCTTCATGCAAATGTCATTGGCAAACACGCAAGAATTTTCTTTATAATAACATCATGAAGGCAAGTCAGGCGGTCAACTTTCTCTGCGTCATTCGTTTCTCGACTGAGAAACGAAACCATAGTGATCGCTTCTGTTCTCCTTCTTCTTTTTCATCTCAGCTGTAATTCTATCCCATTTCAGTGTAATAAAATAATTGGTCTGAATCAAAAGCCAAATTTGTCTTAAGTTTCACTGAACTTTCTATTTACCGGCAAGAAACAACAAATGTATAACATAAATAGGACTTGAAAGATCCAGTCGAATGTCATAAGCAGGATCATGATGAAGGTTTCTAACTTTTATGTATTTTTTTTGTAATTCTTGCATTAAGTTATATATTTAGAATGAGGCTAGGGAGTCAGGTTTTGCAGCCATATTTTATAATCAAGATGATATGGCATCGTTGGAGAAGTTTTTTTTACAACCTCGAGATACACATAAACACTTGAAATATTTCATTATTCTTTCACAATCATGCCACATCATCATGATTACAAAACCTTATTAGCATTTTCGCTATATTTAATACTACTGAGAGTCCTTTCATGTTCTCAAACATAGTGTAAGAGCTCATGTAAATGCAACTTTGGTTTTCAAATCGTAACAGAGCTTTTCTGGTTCTAAATCGCAGTGAACCAAGCTCATCTTCTTCACTCGATCTACTTTCCCCTTAGCTCATCTTTTTCCTCTTTTACTTGTTCTCAAATTGATCTCCAATCTCTTTCTTGATCTTCCCGTTCTCTTCTTCCCCCATATCACTTCTCTCTAATTAGGAAGCTTTTCCTAAGATATGCTCTTATTTAGGGTTCTGTAAGTTCATTTTGTTGTTTTCTTTTGCAGGTCTTTGGTGCAGTACGGTCTCATTAATCTTCAAATTCATCATTACATAGACAGTACCTCTCGCCGTCTTGCACATCCCATTTCATCTCCATGAGTCATCCGCCACCCTTTTCACCCACCGATAATAAATTCTCAGATCCTATATTGATACTTCAAGATCCTCTGTTC